>JBBPBX010000244.1:65117-101514 GCA_038048925.1 Garcialebias charrua
TATATATATATATATATATATATATATATATATATATATATATATATATATATATATATATATATATATATATATATATATATATATATATATATATATATATATATATATATATATATATATATATATATATATTATATATATATATATATATATATATATATATATATATATATATATATATATATATATATATATATATATATATATATATATATATATATATATATATATATATATATATATATATATATATATATATATATATATATATATATATATATATATATATATATATATATATATATATATATATATATATATATATATATATATATATATATATATATATATATATATATATATATATACATATATACATATATATGTGTGTGTGTGCATGTGTGTGTGTATGTGTGTGTGTATGTACAGTATAAACAATACCGGTATACGTTTTCAAAGGGATATCATTGCTGTTTTAGATAACCCAGGACACGGCATGACTGCCCAACCCTAAGGGTCAACTCAAATACTGAATCTTCAAGATGAGTTTAAATATTGACTCAAGGCTTGTGCTCTTGTCGTCAATAACTTGCTTTGTGAAAACACACACACATTCAAGTCTGTCAAAGCAGCACACTTTTGGAGATGACCATTTTTACACATTTGATTACATTTTATAATTCTCACGTTCAGTGTGGCCCTCCCAAGTATTTTAATGTTGCAGTGTTTTAATGGTGCAACAATTTAACCCAAGAAGTGAAGCAGTTATTTTAAGTTTTATTGTTTATCGTAACAAACATGGGCAGCATGGCAGTGCTGTGGCTAGAGCTCCCAGCTTTCAGTGAGAAGGTTGCAGGACTGCCTCCTGGCCTGAAGCCTTTCTAGGTGAAGTTTGCATGTTTTCCCCATGCCCACCTGGGTTTTGTCTGGATATTCAGGTTTCATCCCACAGACCACAAACATGCATCTTAGGTTAACTGGTAACTCCTAGGTGCAGAGTGTGAATGGTTGTTTGGCTCATTCAGGTTCCAGCCTGCAGATCTGGATATTTTAAACTCACGTTTTGGAATCCAGAGATCTGGGGTAGTACTAAAAACTTATTATTATTTTTTTTCAACATTTAGTTATACAAAGTACAACCCATGTCAACAATGAAATTATCTTCGACATAATAATGTTCTTACAAACTGCAAATTATATTGCATTTATTTTAGATTTTTAATATTAATATTACATTTAACTAAAATATTACATATTTAAACATCACCATTGTTCCAGTAATATACAACAACCAAACTAAAAGTATAAGAAACATTTATCTTATATCTTCATTTTGAGAGTTTAAAGCTTTGTTATGACTTTTGCACTATTAGGTGAAAACTCAAGAGTTTTTACTAATGCTCCACTTGTTTGGTGTAATGTATAAAAGTCACAACAAGCCAACTAATGAAGTCTAATCAAATTATTTCTTATTATTAATTTGGTGCATACAAGGACATTGGATCTCTAAAACTTCTGGTATCTCTTAATTTGAGATTGAGTAATATGCATTTTTTTCATTAGTAATAATTTCAAACTTGTTTTCTTAAAGTCTCATATTTTTATTTTGAGAAAACATTTTTATCTAAACAAATAATTCAGTAAAGCAAGCAGAACATTAAATAAAACATTTCTTTATTCATTCAGCATTACCTGAGGGGGAACGGGTCATATTTTAAGTTGTGGGCATCACCACAAACCACAATGCAGTATTTCTGTCAGGTCCTCTGGCATTTAACAGTGTGTGCACACGAGTGTGTTTGATAGTTTGTGACAGTGTTTGTGTGTGAAAGACAATCCGAGGAAGTCAAAACTAATCAAAGTCCAGAGTACAGAGTTTGCACAGACCAAAACCACAACAACAACAAAACAGCTTTCCAATGCGTCACCAAGATGGATTATCATTTAAATTTCATGGAGGATAAATGCAGCTCCGGACTTTCTACACTCAAAAGTTCTTACATGCACCCAGTTGGAGTCCGACTCACGCTGTATTATCATCACGTAGATTCAAATAAACACTGAAAACAACTCAGGAAGGTCACGTATGTAAAAAGTAAGTACCGTACTTTCCGCCCTTTAAGTCGCTCCGCTCTATATGTCGCATTAGTCCAATTATGTCCAATAAAGTGGAAAAATCCATGAACATGTCGTACCTCCGTATACGTCGCATCTATTATGCGTCACCGCTGACGCGTCGCGTATGTTACTCGTCAACGGTGACAACCCGGAAATGTGGGCCGGTGTTTTGCCCAAAATGGATTGGCTGCGAAATGGCCACAGGAGCGTGCACGGTAGGACTTTAACAAGATTAACACTTAAAAACAATTATTTGTTTGCTGAAAATTATAGCAAAGATGTGTCTGAGCTGAACTTTTCCTTAGTAAATGCACGATCAGCTGGATTTAAAAATTAGTTTCGCTACGTGCAAAACGTGCACCCGCAGGGGTGGGAACGCTGCATTTCTTTTAAATTTAACAAGATAAACAGCTAAAAAAAATATTTGTTTGCTGACATTATAGTAAAGGTGTATCTGAGCTGAACTTTTCCTTATTACATGCTCGTATTATTCAAATCAGCTGGATTTAAATTGTTTCGCTTTGACGGTCTTCCAAACGTGTGTGCGCACGCTGCGAAAATAAATTATAAATAAATCGAATTTTAGCTCAAACAGCTCCTACAGCTAATCAGTTGTAAATGCCCATCCAGTGATTACTTTCTGTAAGTTTCATCAAAATCTGTCCTGTGGTTCTTGAGCTATTTTGCTAACAGTGAAACACTGAGGTAACAGTAGTTCAGAGCTCCAGAGAGCAGGAGGCCGTGCTGCGACAGAGTGAGTTCGACCAGATGAGTCTGCTGTCGGACACATGAGCTGGGAACAGTCGGTGGACCCTAGCGGACGAAAGTGGTACTGCTCCATTTTTTTCGTCAGAATGAATGGAAACGGTCATATCTCAGCCAAAAATTGGTCTAAAAATATGGGGGAAAAATCCCAAAATATGTCGCTTTGCTGTATAAGTCGCAGGGCATGAAAATTAGTTTAAAAAAATTGTGACTTATAGGCCGAAAAATACAGTAGGTGAAAATGCTTGCTAAAGTTGTTTGGACACTCTTGGGCAGTGGTGGGCACCGCTAATTAAAAAATTAGTTCCACAATTTCTAAAACGCTTATTAATTTTTTTAGGTCCACAATTTCAAAAGCACAAATGTCTTATGAAAATTAGGGGAAGCTAATCTAATCCGCTATTTATATATTTCTATATTATATATAAATATATATATATATATATATTATATATAAATATATATATATATATATATTATATATAAATATATATATATATATATATATATATTATATATAAATATATATATATATATATTATATATAATATATATATATATATATATATATATATTATATATATATATATATATATATTTATATATAGCCGGCAGCGTTATCAATATTTGCACTACACTGCCAACTGAAAAGTAACAAAAATGATCCTAAAAGGATGAAATTACAAAAATCAAAGGATTTATTTAATACTTTACGTACATATATTCTATTCGGCCACGAAATTAACAAAAAATAGAATGATCTTTTAATCCCTAAAACCACGTTTAAATCTCAAATACACGGGTGTGTCGCCACCGCATTTATACATAGTAACCCAAATACATGAAACTAACGACTCGCCGTCGAATGGTCGACACAAAACGCACAATAAAATCATCCGGCCACGTTAATTTGGCTTGAAACAGCGGGGTTCTCTACGGATTTATCCATTAGTAACCCAAAACAACCAGCTGGACACAGAGTTCAGCGTCTATAGGTAGTCAACAGATTTAATGAAAAGTAACTAAAATACATAAAAATAACGACTCGCCGTCGAATGGTCGACACAAAACACACAATAAAATCATCCGGCCACGTTAATTTGGCTTGAAACAGCGGGGTTGTCTGCGGATTTATCCAAGTACCCAGCACAACCAGCTAGCCACAGAACTAGCCCTCGAGTTCACGACTGACCCGGAAGATGTCAAGATGGAATAGTCCATTTTTAGTAGGGGGATAAAGAAATCGACCGTTTTTTTATTGCGTATTTAATGATCGTTTTCATCGTAACTATAATTATTTTTATGTTAAATGTACATTAACAAGCAGGATCAATGTTAGTGATGTAGGTGACTGCACGGGGCGGGGCCGGGGCCACTGCTGAAATGGGACCCCCAGGCATTTACCTACATGGTAGAGCCGAGTCTGTTCTCAGCTCTGCCCCCCTCACCCTCACACCCTTTCCTCCTCTCTGCTGTTTACGGTGGGGAAAAAGGTAAAACAAGCAGCATAAGAGCTTGTAAATAAGTTTATTGGTTTTTACTGATAGATAATTAGTTATTAGCGGTACTGCATTTTAAATAAAAATAGCACAAATCCGCTTATGAATTATAAAAGTTAGTCAATTCACAAAAACGCTGACAAAAAGTTTAGGTCCACTGTAAGCGGATTAGCGCTTTAGCGCTACCTAGCGTTCATGCGCCCACCACTGCTCTTGGGTAACTTCAAATGAAATATATAGTTTAAATAATCCATTTTTTGTTGCAAAGGATGCTAATCACAAGTGGAGAAGCTGAACTGCTCCACTTCTATAAATTCCCCTCTACATATCATTAATTAGAGGCAATACACCACACAGAACTGATAAGAAACCTGGAGGCTACTGGGAAACCAGAGCATTAGATCATTACTGAGCAAGGAGTTATATTTTATAAAATAGGATGAGACCAGGAGCGTAGATACTTAGGTCATCTATTTATTGTTAGCTTAAGCTAACCAGACAGAGTCTTTAACAATATGTGCAGCTTCTAGAGATCTAAAGGAGAGACCATTCAGTCATTGTGCATGATCTGATAACTGGCTCACAGCAGCAACCAGTACATTTGTCCAGGGAAAGCTGCTCTGTGGTGGCCATCCGTGTGGAGAAATCAGAGAGCAGGCCTGGGAACTCTGGTATGTGAGGAATGCAGCCAAGGCAAACAGAAAGTCCCACACTCCTGTGTCTAATGAAATCAATGCCTACTGCTTTTCCGGTGCGAGGGGCAAATTAGAGAAAGGGGTTCAATCCCAGCAATAGCATGAGTCTGACTGTGAGAGATTCTTCTTGCGGTAAACAATATGTTGTATTTGAGCAAAAGGGTGGATTCTGCAGGGTGAAACAAGAGACGATATGGATGAACATAGACAGTGACACAAGAAAAAGCATGAAGAATGGAGCATATCTGATTTATACCCACACAACAGACATCACTGGTATGCAGAGCGGTGAAAAAGATGCTTGTTTGCCTTCTCCTTCACGATAAACATACAGTACATGGTTCTTCAAAACTGAAAAAAAAAAAAAAAAACGTATGATGAATGGGGGCGTGGGCGAGGGGTCTGGGGTCCTCCCCCAGAAAATTTTGAATAAAGTAGATGAGATCTCCTGCATTTTGGTGTATTTTAATGGGTTGTTAAACATCTATGTTTACCTACATTTGTAAACTGCTTATGTCAAGCATCCTACCCCTTCCTCCTTTACTTGACGATGCCAAGCCCGACTCTTCTCCATTGACTTCACTGTTGTGCGACTCCACATGTGAAACCTCCAGGCACCTCCTCCATCTGTTCATTGCTGCTGCCTGCATGTGACTGCCTGGTTAGCTCGGCACTCACTCCCACCACTCTTTTAGGGATGGAGATTTTTTTAAGCGTAGAGTGGACATGCTACTTGAACAAGCAGCTTGTATGTGGCATTAAGAAGCTCGTAAGTGACGGTTGTGTTTAAAATGAGTGTTTATGTCATTATTTTCAGTTTGCATATCCAATATAAGTTTTATTCAGTCAAGGCTGTCATATTTGTTCATAACTTCATTATTAGTAAGCCTGCGAGTTATCGGATCCAAACAAACAGTTGCTCGCTGTGACGACCACTGCTAAAAGGAGCAGCCTAAAGGAAAAAAATTACTTTAACAATTGAGCGCCGACGAGTGCAACTCTCCAATATCAACAGGAAAGTCAAGCTATCTGAAACTGCAAAAATATATACATAACCTAACCACACTATTACACCATCTGCACCATTTGTTAGTGGTAAAGGAATTTTAAAGCAGCCACTGATGTGGTTGCAAACAAATGGGATTGGCTGGGATTGTGCATTTTGAAATACATTTTAAAGAGAACAGAGTGCATGCGTGAATTTACAGATAATAATTCAGCTGTGGCTGAGTGGTTAGAGCAGTCGTCCTCCAATAGGAAAGTTGGGAGTTAGATTCCACCCACAGTCACATGGTGAAGTGTCCCTGGGCAAAACACTGTACCCCTCATTGCCTCTGATGTGTCCCATAAGTCTATGAATGTGAGCCAAAGCACTGAGTTTTTATTGAATGATTTCTTCAATTAGCTTTGTAGAGGTGCTGTATGAATGTGTGTGGAGGTAAATGAGGGCACAGATAGTAGTGTAAAGCGCTTTGAGTATCTTGATTAGATAGAAAGGTGCTATATAAGTACTGTACAGTCCATTTACCATTTTAATTTTCTCTTTATTATAATAACTTGCTTCATGTTCGTATGTCATATTTTGATGCCTTTAAATCTATATTATCTAATAGATGTACAACTACGTCCTACTTAAACAGTAATCTGCCTCAATATATGTTGAAAATTTTGAATTTTCTGGTGAATTGGGATACGGTCAGTCAGAACGTTGCATAAAGAAAGTTGGGAGTGTGCTAACAAAGCATCACTTCAGCGAGAAAACTGATCACGCCAAACACAAACATGTTATTAAAAACTTGGGTCAGATTCAGTTATTTCTGATCCTGAAATGATAGGAAGCTGTGCACGCAATGCATTACATTTTTACTAAAAGTCTGCTAATGGATAAGTCCACACAGGCAGCCCAGATACCCAGAAATATTACTATTGTAGTTGTTTCGAAAAGAAAACTATGAAAAGCGCCATTTCTTGTTGTTGGTTACAAAGTTACAAGAGGGTCTGAAGAGTCATGTGTGGCTCTTGATCCAGAGTGCTTTTTTTCCCTTTTGATAGTATTTTTTTTTACACATTTTCTGACTATAACTGTTTCTATTGTACTTTTTGTTGTTGTATTGTAGTGTGAAGGACTTTGTCATATTTATCTGTGAAAAGTGCTTAATTTATTAAAAAGAACTCTGTAATAACTTGTGAAAAGGCAAACTTGTAGGAGTATGGAAGTCGTTATTTCTGCTAATTCATTTTAATTTTCAAATTTTACATTTCAAAATGATTTTTGGTCACTTTTTACTGGGACAAGTTTTGAAAATTAAATGTTAAACGTTGTTTTATTTATAATTTTAATTAATTTACACAATGGTCTTGAAGTAGAAAATTAAAATCATTTATTTTTTATTTTATTCATGAGTCAAAACATGCAGCTTGACTTTGAAATGAAAAAGCATTTCTGTTAATTCATTTTAATTTTCAAATTTGACATTTCAAAATGAATGTTGGTCACTTTTTACTAGGACATATTTTGAAAATTAAATGTTAAACGTTATTTTATTCATCATTTTAATTAATTTACAAATTGAGCAGTCTTGAAGACGAAAATGAAAATGCAGTTTGGATTATTCATTTTAAATTTTATTTACGAGTCAAAATATGCAGCTTTATTTTGAAACTAAAAAGCATTTCTATTAATCCATTTTAATTTGAAATATGGGACATAATGGCTTCCATAGCCTGAGACAAAATTATTCATACTACAGTATGCATTTAAAAGTACTACACGGATCAGCTCATTTTTACGCACACACGCACAGCCCCACGTACGCTCCGCCCATACGTGACGTCACCGCCCCATTATGCTGCATTCCAGTTACCTCGTATTTTGGGAACTACGAAGTGGCAGTGACGTCATCTCCCCATCTACCACTTGAAAACACGTTCCGGTTACCCTGGTGGTAAAACAAGATGGACGCACGCATTGTTTTTGTTGCTGTTTCGGAATATAATAAATTACTAAACATATATGCACTCCAGACTACCAGTTATGCACTCCTGACACAGAACATGTCAAAGAAGAAAGATGAACGTCGAAGGTAATAGATTTAATATATATTTTTCTCGTTGGGAAAAAGAAAAACTGGCTTTACAGCTAAAAAAAAAAACGTCTTCGCTCACTGCACAGCAAAACATGTAGGGGGTTTACGATATGTTGAAGAAACTGTACAGTGGTTGCTTTATTTTGCTAAATAAATAAGTTGCTAACACCGGTTGCTAACCCTGCTGACCACTTGACCAGGTCACCCTTGTAAAAGTGATCTCGAACGTGCAAAATAACTGGTAAAATAAAGGTGATTGATTTTATGATATATAACACCATCAGAAAGTTTTGGTTTGTAGCCTGACACTACAGTACTGTTGTTGTTTTTTTACAATCAACCTTTATTTAGTCAGGTAAATGTCATTGAGCCTCGTGAACTCATTTAAAAAAGTGACCTGCTACAAACTAAAGAATGATTAACAGCAATGGTAGAATTTCCTTAAATAATAGACAATAAACACAAGAGAGAAATATATATTTTTTCTTTTAAAACAAAGTATCAAAGACTAGAAAAACATTATAAGGTAGATGTATAAATCAAAGACAGGAACATATCTGCATTGGTTTTTTGCCAGGATTCCAAGAGATTCAACTATTCTCCAGATTCCAACAGTTTCCTGAAAGTAGCTGTCTGAAATGTGTATTTTTCACATAAACAAGAAGTCAAATGATGAAAAAATGACAGAGAATTGCAGCTCATTATTAACTTTATGTCTGTCTGAAATAAACACTGTTTTCCCATTGCAGAGTTGTCTTGGACCCTACCATGCTGCCAGAAAACCCATCCATCCTGAAGAACAATGGTGCTCTAAGTGAAGCAGACAAGCAACGTAACGCTGAAATCAGCCGTGGAAGGGTGATTGTGGAGCAAGCCTTCGGATGTTTGAAGTGCAGGTGGAGACGGCTTCGTGACGTGCAGAATACCAGAACTGATGTGGTGGTGAAGATCATAGTGGCTGCCTGCATCCTCCACAACTTGGGACGTGGGCCATCACAAATTTGTCAGCAGCATGCAGACGGGTCCCCCAGGGAGGATGATGAAAATGAATAACTCTTAGAATTCCGGTGTGTAAAAGAAAAAATAATAGGTAGTATGTTGTTTTGAAACTTCCTACATTAGTGCAGTTGTTCATGACAAAACTGTCTGTACAAATGTACTTAAAAGACTGCTATAATGAAGCTTAATAAACATTTTTCTTTAAATACAGCATTTTGTCTTTGAGTTGTGACAAAAGTTCCAATCTCAGTTGTCTGAAAGTTTCAGTTTTAATTACAAAATGTGCAACAGAACAGCATTTTCAAAATTCATACAATCAAAGGCACTGAAAACCAAACATTTTTACTGGGCCGAACCTGAGCAAAATAAACAATGTGAAAACAAAAAAAACTTTAAAAAAAAAACAGAAGTTGTTTTGTGCAAAACAATAAGAAAGTTTACAGTACAGCTACATTTTTTTGTAGCATCTGGGCTGATTTCATTTGCTCCTGGGTTGATTTCATTTGCTCCATCATGTCCTGATGTCGCTGTTGACTGTTTTCCTCTGACTGGCGGAAGAACTCCAAAACCTCACTAGACCTTCGCTTGCGAGTGGAACACGCATGTGTTCAATCGAGAACAGTGTCTGTTCTTTATTAAAACTGTCATTCTCGCGGATGGGGGACTCTGCGTGGCTGCTGGTTGATGGAGAGTCTTCACAGTTCTCTGAAAAAATCATATAAAAAGAAAAAAACACAGTATTGTTAAATTCATTATACAGTAATTGGTTTGGTTTGCATTAAAACTTATTTCTCCAAAATCTTACCAGCTGTGCTGTCCTGTGCAGGTTGGATAAGCTCAACTTTCATAGTGAGGTTTGCATCAATGTACAAACAGGACAAATCCCCTGCACTGCGATACAGGCTGCCAGAAAATGTTGTTGTTCTCTGCTCATCAACAAACATGTTGTTGTACTGGTCGAGGTAGACTGAAAACAAACACAAACACACACTTACTATACAAATATACACGTCCTAACACATAAATATCATACAGGATTATAGAATGTTTCTAAACACGGATCTTTGGAAACCAAATATATATTTTTTTAACCACAGTTTAGTGCTAATTTATAGTCAGTTCAACAAACAATGTGTGTTTAGTTCTGGGTTGCCTAACAAAAATAAGCCACAGCGCCAAAGAAAACAAGGGTAAAAAATATATATTTTAAAATAAAATTCATAACTAATAGTTACTTTTTTAATGTGCTGAATAATAAAATGTGGCGAATGAAAGTCGCTGCCGCTGGCCTACAGAACTGTTGTGATCCAAACAACGACAAAAACAGCCGTACGCCGCATGACATGCAACTAAACACAGGTTTTTAATGTGATCTGTGTTCACAAGCATACGCTTAAGCTGTGTGTGTGATTAAAAAACACACAACAACATTTTACAACTGTTATTTTAGTAAAAGTTAAGGAGTTCACTTACTAAGGACGCGAGTGGCCGCCATTTTGAATACGTCACTGGGATAAACTGGGGGCCGAAAAAATTGCCCCACTTCACGAATGGGAGTTTCCCACTGGAGCGGGCGTTCCAGTTTAAATCCACCACTGGGACCTTGGAAATCCCCACAATACGAGGTTACTGGAACGCAGCATTAGTTTCTTCTTCTCGGGTTCTCCTGCGCTCTCGGCTGTCCTCGCCTCACGCCGCCTCGTATCCTCCTCTATCCCCGGACCAAACCTGCTTCGTACATTCCTGAGGACAATTATCTCATCTGCTCACGAGCCTTTCATTCCTACAGAGCAGAAGAAACATTTTGGAGTTCACCTGGACGCTCTCACGTCTCTTTTATTTAACTTTTCGCTGGACTTTTTAACATTCCGAAGATTTTTTTTGTGTGTCTAGGACGTACGTCGTGTATTTTTTTTTAAGTTCTCTGTAAATAAATTATTAATAGTATTTTTCATACCAGAGTCGACCAAGTGAGTGGGAAGCGGTAACTTGCACAGCACAAAAAGACTAGTCGTAGTGTTTTTTTCTAGTTTTTTTTTCTAGTCTTAAGTAGCCAAACCGTGAACAATGGCAGGTATGAACTCTCTGGACGCGGTGAAGAGAAAGATCCAGAGTTTGCAGCAGCAGGCCGACGACGCAGAAGATCGAGCTCAGGTTCTTCAGCGAGAACTGGACAGTGAACGGGAGCTCCGAGAAAAAGTGAGACAACCAACTCTTATCTTTTGGGGCCTTTCGCCCGCTTTTCACGCAGCTCTTTCACCCGCTTTTCATGTTTCCTCCCGGTTAAAACTGCGTGCTAAAGCTGGTTCACCGCCCAGGCTGTAAAAAACGTCCCATTAGCTCATGTCATTGATTCACTGGCGGGCGTGATTGTGCCACAATGCAACAAGGCGTTGGTCTCCGTGAAAAAAAAAAGTTTGGATTCCTTCTCGTTTATGCGCATGCGCGGTGGTGTCTCAGTTACAGCCTGTTTGAAAACTAGCGAGACCACGTAGACAGCACTTTATAACCACTTTACCCCATCAAATAACCAAATGTTTGACGCCATCTGTGTTTATATTAACGCTGTAGTGACTATAGTAGCTTATTATGATTGTCTATTGTTGATTGTCCAAGGAAAATCTAGCCTACTGTTGCTGTTGTCATCATTCTTTAGTTTGTAGCCAGGTCTCTCTTGTAAATGAGTCCTCGAGGCACAATGGGATTAACCTGCCTAAATAAAGGTTGAAAAAGTATCTTTGGAGAATGCTGGTGAAGATTCTCAGTCATCCAGGACATGATAAAATAAAAAAAAACGTTCAATACAGAAACAACTGGACTTTATTTGTAACAGAAGACGTTTCGCTCCTCGGATGAAGAGCGAAACGTCTTCTGTTACAAATAAAGTCAAGTTGTTTCTGTATTGAACTTTTTTTTTTTACTCTTTGGAGAAATTTAGATTTTCTCACTGTGATGTACCGTACATGCATAGGGAGGATGTCTTCCCATCAGGCTTTGCCACCCAGATGGTATAAAATACAAAGCACAGGGTTAAACATGGGTCTTCCTGTGCTTATAAAAATCCATAGTGGCAGCTGAATAAAGTTCAGTAAAAATCCATAGTGGCAGCTGAAAAATCCATAGTGGCAGCTGAATAAAGTTCAGTCTGGAAACATTGGCAGTTTAGCCCAGTGTTCACTTCTAGCTTTCTCATCCTGATCTGACCATGACTTGACTTCTGCAAAGGTTTTTGCGGGATCTGTTGGCCCAACTGTACACTGAACACCATCAACACCCATATCTTCACTTTTTTTTGTGTTTACATTTCAGCAGTGTGTATCAGCTGCAGCTGTGTACCAACATTGACTCGTGCCATGGTTGAAGGCCCACAAATGAGACCAGCTTCCTAAGCTAGAAGTCACTTGGTCTGTGTCACCTGCCTTTTGACTCTGGCCTTATAAAGGTTTTATGATTTGACTTGGAAAACTCAGGAGCTGCAGGTAAAGGGATCACAGTCTTGGCTTGCTTCATATGCTGCTTTATGGTGCCATACTCTTTGCATAGGAGCTGGTTAAATTACAGGACAAGTAAGAAGATTAAAGGGTGGAAGGGCTTCTAAACAGATAAAAGGAGCGGATCTGCTGTCCGACTTGCCCCTTTTGGTTACACCGCCTGTCGGCTAACGACACACCTTTTTTACTGTATTAACTGGGCGTTTGCCCAGCCTGTGAGTAATCATTCTCAAACAAACATATTGACACAACCAAAGATTACGTCATGGCAACATTGTTTTTCTGATCGTTGCTAAATTATGGTTATAATTTTGACGAATGCGTTTTGGTCTTCACTTTTCAATCAAAAACATGGTTGGTGACTTGCATGGCGTTGTCTAACTTGTCACTTTGTAAGAAACAAAATCTAAATTGGATTTATTTGTGAAGGGCATATACATGTAACTGTAACAAACTTTGAGTTTGTTGTGGAGAAGCAATTTCCCTTCTGTTTGCTTCTGTAGCCAAGTTGGTCTGGTCACACATGTGAATAATTAGGGCAACTTGGAGCCGTTCCATTGTGCAAAAACCCACTCAGCACAGATCAAAACAGGAACCTTGCTGAGTCAAATGAATGTGAAAATGATGTAGAGGCTTTAGGAGAATGCAGACATCTGTCATTAGAGTAAAAGTAATTGCTTCGCTGTATTTCTTGGGATTTTGGCGCTGCTCAGCCATGCTTTTAAGACTTTTTGTGACATCACAGAGACGTGATATAGTTTTGACATGTTCATTTGCAGCCATTATTAACGAGCTGTTCAGTTTTCGCAGCAGTCACACCGAGTTAGGCTGAAGATGATCATTTGTGCTCTCGGAGCCCGTGAAGAGCCTGGATGAACCAGATTTGCTGCTTTTTGTTAACAATGTGGAACTTTCCCATGAACTTTTAATTGGTCAAACAATGTAATGCAAGACACAGTTATCAAAGCTTTGGCACTTTTTTGAAGTTAAAAGTTTCAGCTGCTTTGCTCAGCGTTTTTATACTTGTCTCCTTGGTGACAACTCGTGTTTAGCTACACAACATACTGGAGTGCGGTTTGACGTTCACATCTATTTGTAAGATCTTTGTAGAGGAGGAAGTGGGACTTAAACCTTCACCGAGGTATTCCCTGTCCTGACTGCCCCTCCCAGGATGCCGTCTGGCGACTCTGGTCCAGCACTTCCTGTTCTTCTACTCTGAACACTTCCTGTCCCTGAGCCGCTGCCCTGATCAACAGGAAGATTAGTGTGTGGTGGAGTTAGCTAATGTCCATCCCAGATGGTATGTGCAACTTCAGCGAACACTTGAAATATTTGGAAACAGAGAAGATAAAAACGTCAGATGGTCGATGACACATTTTATTTTCTGTGCTCAAATTAAAAGTAGTTGAAAACAACAGATACCGTTTCAACAACTGTGTGCTTAAGTTAATATCAGAAATATATTCAAAATATTTAAGGCTTGTTTATATGATAAATTGTGAATGCGGTCTCAATTTTAACGCCTGGTTAAAGGAGTTTCTTTGAAGCTGAAAACGTTTAGCAACAAAGCATTCCTAAGTGAAAGAAATTGCTTAACACTTTTTGATTTAGTGGTTTCATTTAATTATGAGAACAAACCAAATGTGCAGTATCAAATACCAGCCAAGCACACATCGAATGTGAACATCTCTGGTGACACTGGAGCTCGTACGCTTATCTTTGCTTGGTGAAAAACTCGCAGATTAACAGCGCTTTCCAACACCTTTTTAGTTCTTTGTTTGAATGTATCTATAAGTGCTACAGTAAAAACAATTGTTTTTAGAAGTAAATAATCGTAACATAAGCCTATTAGCTGCTACATAACTTTCTTTTAATGTTTCAGCGAATGAACAGACACTTAAAATCAGAACAAGCGCTCAATACAAAAACCAACAGACACTTAAAGCTTCAAGTTTTTATTGCCCAGTCTTTAGTTCTACTTCTACTAAACTGTATATCACAAATTAAAGTGGGATAATGTATACTGCACCCAGAGCAAATGGATACTTAATGTTTGAGTAATCGGTCTGCAGTTTCCAGTCTCTTGTCCTTGCAACGATTAGTCACACAACCAAGTTAAGATATGCTGGTGAAGATTCTCAGTCGTCCAGGACATGATGAAATCAAAAAAGGCGTTCAATACTGGATCAACTGGACTTTATTTGTTGCAGAAAACGTTTCGACTTCTGTCCAGAAGTCTTTTTCAATTCTGAATGGAAGCTGTGAGAACGAGAAGTTTTATACAGGCTTACAAGCAGTGACTTGTAAGCCTGTATAAAACTTCTCGTTCTCACAGCTTCCATTCAGAATTGAAAAAGACTTCTGGACAGAAGTCGAAACGTTTTCTGCAACAAATAAAGTCCAGTTGATCCAGTATTGAACGCCTTTTTTGATTACAACCAAGTTCCATCCATCTTCTTCCGCTTATCCGGGGTCGGGTCGCGGGGGTAGCAGCCTAAGTAGGGAGGCCCAGACTTCCCTCTCCCCAGCCACTTGGAGCAGTTCCTCCGGGGGAATCCCAAGGCGTTCCCAGGCCAGCCGAGAAACATAGTCCCTCCAGCGCGTCCTGGGTCTTCCTCTGGGTCTCCTCCCGGTGGGACATGCCCGGAACACCTCACCAGGGAGGCGTCCAGGAGGCATCCTAACCAGATGCCCGAGCCACCTCAACTGGCTCCTCTCGATGTGGAGAAGCAGCGGCTCTACTCCGAGTCCCTCCCGGATGACTGAGCTTCTCACCCTATCTCTAAGGGAGAGTCCAGCCACCCTGCGGAGAAAACTCATTTCAGCCGCTTGTATCCGAGATCTTGTTCTTTCGGTCATAACCCAAAGCTCATGACCATAGATGAGGGTGGGAACGTAGATCGATCGGTAAATTGAGAGCTTTGCCTTTTGACTCAGCTCTCTCTTCACCACGACAGACCGGTACAGCGCCCGCTTCACTGCGGACGCTGCACCTATCCGCCTATCGATCTCACGCTCCAGTTTTCCCTCATTCGTGAACAAGATCCCGAGATACTTAAACTCCTCCACTTGGGGCAGGACCTCCTCCCCGACCCGGAGAGGGCATGCTACCCTTTTCCGGCTCAAGACCATGGCCTCGGATTTGGAGGAACTGATCCTCATCCCGGCCGCATTACAACCAAGTTAACCACACAAATTACTTTAAGCACAAGACTTAGCTAGTCATCGTTGTTGTCTTCTTCTAACTTTTCCCACTTCAGGGGTTGCCACAGCGAGTCATCCTCTTCCATCTCTGTCCTCACTCCAAGCAACTACCCACATCAATTTCTCAATATCCTATTATGAATATATATTATCAATTTCTTAATATTATATATATTATCAATATATTTGGTTGACTCAATGCAGTAAGTTGGAAATTACTAACTAAAAAGAAACACTTGAGTGATTATCATTAGTACAATGTCTTTCAAAGCATTCATTTGTTCAAGTTTACTAAAGGTATTGTCTGTTTGCTGTTTTGCTTCGTCTGGGTCTGGAGGTTGTCTGCAGAGGCTGAAATAATTTTTCTGCAGTTAAAAAAAAAGTTACTTCCTGATTTCAGTGGGGTTTTTTTGGACCTGCTCCTTGAGAATAGCACAAGTTTCCAAATATAATGACCACACGTTGTTACATACTGTGGTGGTCACTGGCATTTTGGGGAACACCCCCATGCTTGTGGCTAAGCTGATTATGTAAGCCAAGTTTGTGGGTTCTCATCCAAATGAGGACTAGAATAAAGTTATGACAACTAAAGCTACATTTGCTATAAAGTCTTTATAATTGTGCTTTAAAAGTGTCCGTAATGGTTTCGCATGTGGCTCCTATTGCTTACAAGGCTTTTTCCTATATAGATGCTTGCAAAACACTTTAGCGTTACAGCTCTGTGAAAGCATTGTTCTTGGTATGTTTTGATGATTCTTTGAAGTCATAAATGTGTTGCACTGTGACTCTGATCAAAGTGGACCTTGGATCTGTCCAGGACTGTTGGGAATAAATTACATCTAAGCGAGTGCTTATTGTAATTCTTGTATGGCCGTTTACCGGTAATGCCTTTTATTTTATTGTTTTAAATATCATCATTTATGCACCTGTCTTTGCATACCACATCTTGATGGGAAGAGAACACACTTTCTGTTGCTGACACACATTCACATCGAGTATAGCACATCAATGTCAGGAATAACTTGAACCCCAGCAGTATTGTGCAGCTCATTAACCCACTGCTCTAGAATCAGCCTGTACTTGGATTCCTCTTTCATTTGTCCTTGGTCTGATCTTTAATGTATGTACCGGTAATACATTTAGGTGTTTCTAGAGTGACTATGAACAGAAGTGTGCTGTACTGTATTTTCAAGACTTGGGAGAGTTTACCTCGCCAGTGGAAAAAACACACAATAATTATTAAAAGTGGAACATCAAGTTCTTAATGCTCAATAGTTGCTCAAAAACATCTTAATACATCAAAAATATATTTTAACTGTGCTCTGTTTTGTCTAAAAACTGAATGTTTGTAAAAGTTAGAGCCTAAATACTGTACATTGATTTTAAATGGTTCAGCCTAGCATCTAACAAGAGTACGGTAGGTTGATTCATCAAGATATTTTTTTCCTCTAAGTTTGAGTTCAACACAATCACAAATGAAAAGAAGGAAGTAGTAACTCAAATTTATTAAAAATGTTTAACATGAATTTGACTTAACGTATTGACAATGTCCTGGAAGCATTTTGTTATAAAAATAACAAAACTACTGTACTGGTTACTTCCATATTTACATAATTCTTTATGAAACACTAATATGTGAAGTGAATAGACAGACCATTTCCGTTATTAAGATGGTAATTTTTAACATGCTATTGAGATGGTAATTTTTAACCTGTATCGTTTTCCTGCTGTATCGTTTTCCTGCTGAACAGTGGGTAAAAATGCTTGATGTTCAAATGAGGAATCCAATATGTATTCTACCGGTATATTGTAAAAATGAAATTACTTGAAAAATTTCTATTTTCATTGAGTTTGAAATTTTAACTAATTCTAATATGCCTGTCACATATGAAATGCCAAGCATTTCTTAAAGGTGCTATATGTAATTTCTGGAACACGCTGGAACTTAGGAAAATTTTGAACAGAGACACGTTTCTGGTCCCTCCCCCTCAGAGCCATATATGACTCTGCTCCCTCTTGCTCTCGGTGAAATTCAGCTCAGCTTCCAAATGCTCCGCCTCCACTGCATGTCCTGTCAGCGGCTGCGAAGTTCTGTGTTTTTATGTTAATAAAACGTTCTAAAAAATAAAATAAAAACAGGGCGCGCTGGTCCAGCACACCAGAACACCATGAAATCTGCAGAGCCAGGCACAACCACGCTGGACATGAGTTTAATTCGCTCGTGACAAATTAATTCATTTCCTCAATGTTTCTGTCATGAGTCAGTGGAGGATGAAGCGATCACTTGACTTTTGGCAAAAAAACAAAAAGAAAAGTCCAGATCAGGGATGAAGAAGGGGAATTTAATACATTTGTGTCACATACAAAACAGTTTTGCATCGCTTTGCAATACTTTGAACGAGAACCTGCGCGGCCGCTGCGGGCTGGGACAGGCGGGGGCGTGAGAAGTGAGAAGCTCTGTTTTTATTGGCTGGTTAAAAACTCTGTTTTTATTGGCTGGTTAACGACGGGTCACTGTGGCTTTTTAGAAATGCTTTTATAGAACCAAGGGGACTATATACTGGTGAAGATTCTCAGTCGTCCAGGACATGATAAATATGATATTGAACGCCTTTTTGATTCAAGGGGACTATAGTTTTTTTTTCAGAGATTACTTTGTCTAGCATCAATCTGTCAGGAGATAGTGACAGAGTGAAGAAATATGTTAAAAATATATTTTTAGACAACTTACAGACTGCACTACAGAACTGCAGACTGCAGCTTTAATGGAATACATATTGCTGGCAATTTTTAGGCAAGAATTTAAAATCAATATAATATTGCTTTGAACAATGCTAAAAAGCTCATTTTATGAGAAACCAAATGTTTTCTTCTACAAAAAACATCTACCGGTAGTTGCTTTGATTTTAAATTTTAAGGCTTTGCAATGTCCAGAAGGACTGAGGTTTTGCATTAGCAGTAGGGGTGCACCGATTGCAGTTTTTTGGCCGATCACCGATTTCTACAAAGTCTGACCTGCCGATTCCGATTTTGGCCAATACCGATTTTGTTTTATAAGCAACACTGTTAGAGGTTGTAAGGTCACAATGCACCTTCAAATTTTAATCTTATTTTGTTGAAAAACAGACATATTCTAGAAACAATACAAACTGGTCACAAGGTAGTGCTCTGAAGTATACATGAAGTTCAGACAATTGTTGTTGAAACACAAAAAAATCTGTAAAATTGGTTTCTCATGCAAGCATTGGCAGATTTCCCAAAATTAAGTATTTCTGATTTCATGCCATCTGGTATAATCTTGTGCAATCCTTAGTGCTTGAAAGAAGTGTTGGGGATGACTCTACACAATTTCTTTCCCCAAACAGCACTCAAGTACATTTCCAGAACAAAGGGTAAGATTGATTGCAAACTGCAAGCGTGTGCCTATTCTTTCTTTTCACAGTTGCTTTAGTCTTTCTGCTGACCTTTTAACACTTACTACTTTTCTGAAGAATAGTATCTGATGTTAATAACGGCACAAACGGTGTTCAAGAAGCCTCATCTGGTATCCTGGGTGAGTTGTAAAGCAAAACGCAAAATCCCTGGTCATCATGTCCTGCCTCTTTTGTACTCCATAGAGATGCTACCCTGCACCCTTTCCCTGACATTTTAAAATCCAGATCAACCTGTGCATTTTCTTTCACTATCATTCCAGATGTCATGTGTAAGATTATTTTTAGGGGTGCATCGATTTATCTGCCCTGATTTCCTTATTTTGGGAAATCGGAAGAAACTTGGTAAATGGAGCTTACTTATACAGTATAGCGCTTTCCAGCCCCCGATGAGGGCCCCCAAAGCGCTTCACAGTACCAGCCATCCACCCATTCATACACACATTCATACACCGGTAGCGGCAGACTGCCATGCAAGGCGCCAGCCAGTCCTACCGGGAGCAACTCGGGGTTAAGTGTCTTGCCCAGGGACACAATGAGGTATGCCGTGACCGGAAACTTGCATGAGAAACCAATTTTTTTTTTTTAATTGTCTGAACTTCGTTTATATTTCAGAGCACTACTTCATGCAGTTAAAACAATTTTGTATTGTTTCTAGGATATTGTTCAAGGGTGTGTTTTTCAACAAAATAAAACTGGAAAATTGAAGGTGCATTGTGACCTTATAATCCTGACAGTGTCGCTTATAAAACAAAATCGTATCGGCCAAAATTTGAATTGGTAGGTCAGACTTTTTAGAAATCTGTGATCGACCAGAATACTGCAATCAGTGCACCCCTATTGAACACCTTTAATTATTGTTGTACATTCATTGTACATTCATGGAGTGTAATGACCAAGTGACTTCTAACAATTTACAATATTCTGTACTACGGTATATGTTTGTTATCCGTTACAGCTCACTAGGTATTGATGAGGTTTACACAGAATTTACAAACATGAAAAGTTAATTTAATCCATCCATTATCTTTACCCGCTTCTTCCTTTCCAGGTGGCAATTCATAAATTACAATTGCAAGATATTTTTGTTGTTTCTTGTATTGGGAAGACGTCATTCATTCATTTAGTCTGCTGTCAGACTTGTAAAGAATTGACCCCAGTTTGAAAATTGTCTTTCTGGGCACCAAGTTGGCCAGTCTAATTATTTACCTCTATATTTTTGCAAAATGTTACGTAGCCCGTGTTTCCTTTCCCCTAGGTTACTTGCCTTGGGAGGACACTCGTCTCTTTGGGGGTTATCGTAGCGCTACATTAGTGCCAGCAGTTGTCAGTGGGTGTAGCAGTGATCTACTTTTGTATTGCTGCGATTGTTGCGGTTTTGAGTTTGAGCAGAGCTGCTACAATGTCCGCTCCCTGTCTGATGTGACTGAGCTGCATGGGGTGTTTGGTAGGCGGGGCGCTTGGTTCTGTTGACAGGGCGAGGCACCCTCCTTGAATAATGGTAGAGGAAACACTGCTAGCTTTGACAAGAAAGACTGTGGAAGCTTAATACTGTACAGGTACAGTATTCTTAAATCATGGCACTAATAACTCAAGAAGGAAATGTTAAGCAGGTAGAACTGGCGTTATACCAGTGCAGCGTTCATGTCTGTGTCACAGTCTTGACTCCACAAACATTCTCCATAGTTTTTTAATCTTTGTAAAGCAGTGTGTGTCCATCTGTCCCTCCCTTCCAGACAGTTGGAAAATGCAAAGGGGCTGCCAAAGGAAATGGCATGGCTGAAATGAGGAGAGACCATTGGCTTTGGAAGAAGGAACACTCAAAGGGTGGAAATGAAAGGATGTCGAGCAGCTAACTTCCTGTCACCATTTTTAAGATCCTCATTTGTAAAGTGTCATTCATTAGGTTGAATGTCAAACTAATAATAATAATGACACCCAAGGACACTTAAAGGTCCACTGACGTGAATTTTTTACTATTCATAAAATTGCTCAAAATATATATATTTTATCATTATCGTTTTTGCAAACAAAATGATAAATCACTTTAATTTTGCTTTAAAAGTGATTTTGAACTTCAAGCCGTGTTTAATCATGGGAAATCCGATAACACTCGAACGCACCATCTGTGATGTCACACTGGGCAGAGGGCTCTGGTGTCTTTAATGGCGGACAATTTAAAACTGGACGAATTTAGCAATCTATGTGAAGATTTGAGCTATTTGTCTTCATTTTGGGAAGCAGAAAATAGTTTGGGTTAGGGCTGGGCGATATGGGAAAAAATCATATATCACGATATGGACTTTTTTATATCACGATAACGATATATATCACAATATAAAAAAACTTTGGTCCAAATTTTTCCTGTACACACACACACATCGTGTTGTATATATACAACACGATGTGTGTGTGTACAGGAAAAATTTGGACCAAGTTTTTATTTTATTTTACTACAGATACAGTTACAATTATAAGAATGTGAACAAAAAGAACAAGGAAAGTTGGACCAAAGTAGAAACTTTGGTCCAACTTTGGACCTACTTTGGTCCAAATTTTCCTGCAGGGGGCGGTAAAACAACGGGGGCGGTAAAACAACGGCTGCTAATAAAACCCACGAAGAAGAAATCCGCTCTGACTGGAGTAAACAAGACAAAGAAACAGAAAAGAGAAAACGTTGCGTTTGATTCCGGTTCTGTTGTGTCTCTGGTCTGTTTTGTATTGGTTAACTGGACCCGAGTTCGGACTCGGTTGAACTTCGTGTCCTCTGGACCCATTTTGTCTCCGAGTTTCAGCGGAGCTAAATAATGGAAGCTAACAAGGTGAGCTTCCCCTCTTTTTGGTAAAAGTTCTTCTTCTTGGGCTGCCTGCGCAGCTGTTTCTCCATGTTGTGACACCCATAGATATCTGGTGACACCGGCTTCATGCCGGCTGCGTCTCTGTTGAACTCGAGTTTAACAACGTAAAGCACGTGTCGCAAACCCGCGCGTGCGTCAAACATAAAGCAGCGCCGTCATCTCGCAAAACCACTTTATTCTTATTTATCACGATAGAGACGATAGAAGGAAAGTAGCACGATAGACACGTTTCTATCGTCCCCACGATATATATCATCATATCGCACAGCCCTGGGTGATGGAACAAGAAACAACAGGATCTAATTTAGGTCTGATTCTGTATCAGACTTGCCTTCATGTCGAGATGCTCATACCAGCGCACTGTGATAAGCCCAGAGCTCTGCCCGGTGTGACATCACAGATGGTGCGTTCACGAGTAATCGGATTTCCCATGATTAAACACGGCTTGAAGTTAAAAATCACTTTTAAAGCTAAAATAAAGTGATTTATCTTTTTTTTTTAATTATTATTATTTTTTACATTTTTGTGGCACTAGTGGCCTTTATTGGAGAGAGGGAGAGGGTGAAACGAAGGAGAGGGGGGAGACACCACAGAAATAGCTCGCCGGGTCTGGGACGCGAACCCGCGTGCCTGTGGAGAGGCGAAAGCCCCAAGCATATGTGCCCCGCGCTTATCTCACTACGCCACAGCGGGGCACAAGTGATTTATCATTTTGTTTGCAAAAACAAACATATTTAAATGATAAAATATATATATTTTGAGCAATTTTTTGAATAGTAAAAAAATCATGTCAGTGGACCTTTAATACACCTGTTTTGCTTTTCAGTCAGATCCACATGTCTGGTTAAAGGATTTTTCAAAGTGGCAGAAAAGCTGGTTTTTACTACGTTTTTGCCCCTTTTTAGTTATTTGTCAGTCTTAAAGGCGTGAGAGCTTGTGCTGTAAACTAAACACAAGGAAGTCTTTGTGTATGAGGGGATACCCCCATTATAGTTCTGAAAGTCTGACGGATAAGATGACAGATTACACAATGAGTTTAGACATGCTATCATCATAGTGGTTTTAGCAGATTGTTGTCAGTATTATATATACAGTATATATATATATATATATATATAATATATATATATATATATATATATATATATATATATATACACAGTATACACACTTCTATATGTATACAGTATATATGTATGTGTGTGTGTGTGAGGGTTTTATTGGTTTGTGTGTTAGAGAGGAGCAGGAATTGGCAGAATGTGGCAGAATGTGTTTTCAGAGCAGCTGTGTTTCAATGTAGCAGCGTGGCTGAACAGAAACGCATGAATAGCTTGTTTGTTTGGATGCAGACTGTATTCTTCTCAGCCCATTGCTTCATTCAGGATGCAGGAAGTTACATTATTTGTTATTTCAGGCTCCATTCGAATCCTTTGCAACATTTTTCACCAGCCAAATGTAATGTGGGCAGACGCTGACCTGTGTGAGCAGCGGGCTCATAATTAAAGCTGTTCTGAAAGATTTATTCTTCCCATTTTAAAAATTCATTCAGTTTTGGCTTTGGTTTTCCTCTCATGCTGACTGCTGTAAGACACGTTGATGATAGTTTGACAGACATTTCCCGTCTCCTATCAGTGGCCGCCCCTGGCACCTTTTGGATGTAGAAAAGCCTGAAGAAGCAGAAAGACTGACTGGTTTAACAAGTCATTTAAAATGAAGACGAGATTAAGAATGCATTTTAAAATTTATTTATTGTTTTAAGGCCAGTTGCCAACAAGCCGGAAACCATGCTTTCATTTCCTGAAATATGAATTTGACAGAAGTCTGGACTGGAATAAATGCCTATTTTGGTTTGGTTTGGTTTTGTTCACTGAATATTGTATTAATGTTTTATGGTTTATGTTTTTTATGTTTTATGTTTCTATATTTTATGCACCGTTATGCCGAAGCAAATTCCTAGTCTGTGAATCCTGTTCATTGACAATGGTTAATAATAAACTGAATCTGAATCTATTTCTTCTTAACTCAGCAACCTTTACTGTGATCTCGGCTCTTCTGTATGATTTCTTCTTTCTTCCTCTGTCTTTTTTTTTTCTTTCTGTCCCACCAAACACTTTGCAGAATAACTCCTCAACCTGCAACCTGAATGACATTTTGACTGTTGAATTGACTTCTGGACTCATTGACGAGCTAATGAGTCATCGACTGCTGCCCTGTAGCTCAGAACAGAGTAACATCTACAGAAACTCTTTGCTTTTCTTTTTTTTCTTTTTTTTTTTGAGAGGGGGGGGGGGTGCACTAAACTTATGCAATTACTTTGAGTTTTGATTTCTGTTACAACGTTGTAATATTTTTTTAGTGAGTTTTACTGTTTCCAGAGTTGGCTGTGGTACCTCTCTGTGGGCAATGAAACATTCAGGGTTCCCAGCGATTCTTGAAGTCATGGAAAACCTGAACAATGAATTTCACTTTTTCCGGAAAGGGAAAACTCTGGGAGTTTGGGAAAAAAACATAAAAAACTCAGGGAATTTTAACACTGATCTGTTGATTGAAAATATTTCAGAGATTTATTACGTGCAAGTCTAAGTACAGTACATGTTTTAATGCTAGCATTCTAGTATCAATGAGTCCAATACATGTACTTATTGATTGGCTGTAGTGACTTTTTAATATCTGATAGACAGTATAATTAATATTAGGAATGATTGCCATACCATATACTGTACCACTCTGGTTCCATTTTGTGACTGGAATATCTCCTGGAATTTCAGGATTTACTCAGGGAAAACTCAGGGAATTTTGTTTTCATGAAACACTGAGAACTCTGACATTGTTAGTGGGGGCAAGGTCTTTGGAAGATCTTTTTATAAATTAACGCTTAAACATTAGACTAAAGCACATTGTATCCTTAACTGCTACAAAGAGATAAAAATTAACCGATTAAAGTTCTACTTTGTCACATTTCTGCTTCAACCAACAATAGCCAAGGTTGGGAGTACCTCCAGCTTTTAAACAGAACATGCGACACAAAGAGACTAGAGATGCACGATATTGGATTTTTGGCCGATATTCGATATGCTGATATGTTAAAACTTTTTCGGCCGATACCAATATTTTATACACGTTCCTTTGTCAGAACATAGCCCTCTTATTTAGGCTTATTTGCTACAAAAACAGCTGTAAGAGCTGGTGACATATATTCAGTAACAGCCATATGAAGTGCAAAACACTTTAACTTACTGTATATTAAATGAAAAGCATTAAATGTTATTTATTAGCATTAGTCACCTGTGATGCTGTCTCACTTGTGGAGGCTTGTTCCAGGTTCCTAGCTGCAGTGTGGGATCCTCTGCACTCCTGTGCATGAAGGACAGCCTTTTTAAGTTCAATGTTATCCATTGTGCTGTAAGACTAATCATGCTAACGGGGCTAACACGACGTCCAAATTTGTGTGGTAAAACTTACCCAACAAGACGTGCTATCGGCAATTGGCTTCTCAACGTCATCAGAAATAACGGCTTGTAACTCTGGTAACGTTACGTCGGAAAAATATCTCCGACTGCGGACGATGTAGCGAGGCTCAACGTAATCCATAAATCTTTGGAATCCGACATCCTCAACAACGAAAAATAAAACTTCCACACCGCCGACATTTTGAATATTCCTCTCCGCCGTGAGATCAGGTGACGTCATTGCGTTGCTTTACCGCAGCAACGTCATCACGTTGTGCTGCTGCAGCATCACGTTGTGTTGCTGCTGCAGCAAAAAGCAAAAACGGCGCCTTTTATATTGGCGACTTATTTAAAGGTTCAGTATGTAATTTCTGGAACACGCTGGAACTTAGGAAAATTTTGAACAGACACACGTGTCTGGTCCCTCCCCCTCAGAGCCATATATGTCTCTGTTACCCATGCTCTGCTGAAATTCAAATTCAAGCTCTGTTTTTATTGGCTGATTAAAATTCAAGCTCTGTTTTTATTGGCTGGTTACAAACTCTGTTTTTATTGGCTGGTTAACGGTGGGTCACTGTGGCTTTTTAGAAATGCTTTTAGAGAAGCAAGGGGACAATAGTTTTTTTTTCAGAGATTACTTGTCTAAAATCAGTATGTCAGGAGGTAGTGACAGAGTGAAGAAATATGTTAAAAATATATTGTTAGAAAAGTTACATACAGCTCCTTTAATGGAATGTCCGATATTGAAAATTAACGTTAATATCGGCCGATACCAGGCCGATAATATTGTGCATCCCTAAAAGAGACTGACACAAGTCCAACACAAACTGGATATCAATAATGTGATAGACTGGTACCTAGTTTAAATGGCTCACTTGCAGATAATGGTTGGATAAACTGTTCAGCAGAGAAATTTTTTGTCTATTTCTTTCACTTTTTTCTTTTCTTTTACCCATTATTTATACAGGTAGTCTCATTGAGTCACGAGAACTCATTTTCAATAGAGACCGGTTTTGGGTGCAGATGGTGGGGGTTAAGGGCCTTGCTCAGGGGCCCAGAGTGGGGCAAATGAGGGTGGAGGCATGTGTGGGCGTTTCACCTTTTTCACCCACATTTTGATGTTGACTGTACCGGGAGTGAAACTGCGACTTTCCGATCACAGGCCCATCTTCTCTAACCTCTGCACCACCACTCCCCACTTTTGTTTACCAAAGCCTGATGACAAGAGAAAAAAATAACTACAGTATTTTTTTCCCTGCCAGCTTGGTTTCCTGCATTCTCCATAACTGGAAGTTCTTGTTATTTTCATGCAGATCTAAAGTTCTGGTGTCTTCTGGTAATATACATCAGATATTAATACAGTATAACTCTCCAGGAACCCCCTCCTTTTACTGAGCTACCGGCAATATTGAATTGTGAAACAAGGCTAAAAGCAAATAGAATACCGGTAGATTACAGCAGCTCCCTTGCTTATGGAGCAGTATTTCAGTCTGTTTGAACTCAGCTTAGTGATGAGTGATTGAAATGACAGAGGATTTCCTTGTCATAACTGCATGGTCATGCTTGTGGTTGTATTTGAATATTTTTAACTGAAAACTTCTGACGACGACTCACGTTTAGGTCTTAGACTTGTGTGTTTGTGCTGGTTCTGCAAAAGTATTTTGCCATGAGAAATAAACCGTAAACATTATAAAAATGTTCTAAATCTGTGTTCTTTAAAATGCATAATAAAACTTCAATTGAAAATTTTTATATCTTTTTATAATAAAAAATAAAAAATTTAAAAAACTCTTCATGAGGAAAAAGACTTTTTTGCAAATGGTCCCATCTGTTTAAGGCAGAAGTGGTTTGGTTGACATGGTGGAAACTTGTCGGTCATGAGGAACCTGGTCATTACTGTGCTCCCACCAAATTCATTTGAATTAACCCTAACCCTCCTGATGCTGGTTTGTGACCAGTTTTCCTGTTTTTAATAAGATTTTTATTTTATTTTCTTCTTTCGGCTGCCCCCTTCCTCAGGGGTCTCCACAGTGAACTGACTCACATTAAGATTTGTTTTTAACGCCAGATTCCTGACACAACCACTGAGCTACCACAGCCCTTTGTGTGGAGCAGAGAGCTGCTCTCTAGGGTGCCCGGTGGAGCAGATTGTGGGGGTTAAGGGCCTTGCTCAAGGGCAGAGTAGGGCAAATGAGGGAGGAGGCAGGTGTGGGTGTTTCAGCTTTCCCACTCACATTTTCATGTCAATCTGGGGGAGTCAACCCTGCGACCTTCCAATCACAGGCCCGCCTTCTCTAACATCTGCGCCACCACTCCCCCATGCTAAAGCTCTGATTGCTAATTGTAAAACGGTGTGACCGGTGCTTGCCCATGTGATGAGTCAGTGTGCACAGTAAGGCAATTAACTTGAGTTAATTAGAAGGAAGAGCCACCACGCCCTGTTTTTAATAAATGATTACAAATAATTTAGCTAAGCACAAATATACTTGACGTGTGAATTCAAACTGTTGTGGGTAGTTATAAAAAAAAAAAAAAAAAAAGAGCTACAAGATCCAAATTTCTTTAAACATTTTTTCTGAGGCTTGTACACGTCTCTCCCTCTGCTGCGCTCCTGTGTTTTTTTTATTATTTGTGATTTTTCATAGTAAGAAATCTGGTGAAAGAGTAGATGTTTAATGGAGAACCTGGTGACTTACGTTCTCGTCTTCCTCTCCTTTTAACTCTTCAGGCAGAGGGTGATGTAGCAGCTCTGAACCGTAGGATCCAGCTGGTGGAGGAGGAGTTGGACCGAGCCCAGGAGAGACTGACCACAGCATTGCAGAAGCTTGAGGAGGCAGAGAAAGCTGCAGATGAAAGTGAAAGGTCAGCTATTGGTCAAATAACTTTTCTTTTTTTATATATATACAGTATACATATTTTACCTCCTCCCTCTCTTCTTCCTGTCCAATCAGAGGGATGAAAGTGATTGAGAACAGAGCAATGAAGGATGAGGAGAAGATGGAGATCCAGGAGATGCAGCTGAAGGAGGCCAAACACATTGCAGAGGAAGCCGATCGTAAATATGAGGAGGTAAGGCGTCAATGGTAGGAGCTGCGTTGGACCCACTTTATTCTGCTTAAAGTCTAAAACAACCGAACGTTTTCTGTCTCAGGTGGCTCGTAAGCTGGTAATCTTGGAGGGAGATCTGGAGAGAGCTGAGGAGAGGGCCGAAGTCTCCGAAGGGTAAAGCCAAGATGCACGAAAACACAAAAGACGCTCTTAACTTCCTGCTCTTGAACTAAAGCCAAGCGTGCCTCGATTTCTTTGCACAGTAAAGCCAGTGACCTGGAGGAGGAGCTGAAAAACGTGACCAACAACCTGAAGTCCTTAGAAGCCCAGGCTGAGAAGGTGAGCGTGAAATGGAGAGGGTGGTGTCTACTGGGGAAGTACGCTGTCAAGTTATTGTTCTTGGAGAGAAAATCAGGTTTGGCCAGAATCTAAATTAGCTGCTCGGATCTGAAATGGGGACAAGGCATCTCGATTTTAAAATAATGGTTTTGATTTCTCACACGTTTCCTGCCGCAAACAATCTAAATATAAACATAGACGTCTGTAGTGAGCTCCAGGTCTGGCATCTGGCACATGCTCATCTTCACTGCCATGCATCCTGTAATTTGGGCTGCTCGTGGCTTGCTGGATGGCAATTTTGGTAAAGTGTCCTCAGAAGAGAGATTACATCACTAAAGGGCTTCTTTATTCTAGTTCCATTACCCCTATATATCATTATGCTCTGCTACTACAAAATCATGAGCTTTCCCTTGGGGTTTGGATCAAAATGCATGAAGCAATGAACTCCTTAGATGTTCAGCTGTTTAAATCAATATTTGCTCTGTGTTAACGATTATCTACCGAGGCCGTTACGCTGAAGTGTATGGCTACATAAGGCGTGTCAGTGTGTGCGGACTGCAGCAACCTGGAGTACGTTCTTGTTTTCTGCTCCTACCCAAGCTTAGACATGCAGCGCAGCAGCATGCCAGATGAAACACGTGACCACTTTCTCTTTTGCGAGGCTCGTGTGTGTTTTTGATTCGTTCAGACGCTCGAGTCTTGGGTGTCATCACATCCTTTGTTCCCAGAACAGACCAATACCTTTCTGCTAGTTTCAAGCCTTTTGCGCATCGTTTCTTCATGTTCGGTCATTGCCTTTTAGATAATCCTCTTGTTGGCTGCGCCTACAAGTTAAAGCATGTAAAAACATGTTTGTGTGTCTGTCAACAGTACTCAGAAAAAGAGGACAAGTATGAGGAAGAGATCAAAGTTCTGACTGACAAACTGAAGGAGGTGAGATCCAGTGAAATCCTCTTTTATCATTTGTGTGATTAAAACAGCCGAATAAAAACAAGAAGTACTTTCTGAAGTAATTCTAGTAGTTTTTTGTGTAGAGTTTTTAATGGGAATGCATCTTGAGTGCATGTTTTTATTGATTTTTAACTGTTGGTGTTAAGAACTTCTCCAGCGTTGCATGCTGGGATATTTGGATAGGACTTGCTGACGTTTTGTGTCTGAACTCCATCCAGGCTGAAACCCGAGCAGAGTTTGCAGAGAGAACAGTGGCCAAACTGGAAAAATCTATCGACGACCTGGAAGGTACGAAACTGTAAAGCTTTATCGTCTGCACATAAAGAGGACGCGTGTGCGTCCGTTTGATGCGTTTCTTTGTACATTTTAATATTCACGACCTGTGTAGTCAACAGGATCTTACTTAGGAATTGTCCCCTCTGAAGAGCGGGTAGTCCATGTCAGCCACACTGCAGAGAGAACAGAGAATGTTTTGTAGGTCAGCAGTTTTTAGTCAGTGACCCACAGGGATCTGACTGAGAGCAGCTTTAAAAGACACTGAAGACAGGCTTGAATCTGATCACCAAGCATAAAGATCTGTGATCCCAGAATCTGATCACCAAGCATAAAGATCTGTGATCCCAGTTACACATCTTTCTCTAATTCAAGCATTTCTGCATCTTTTAAAAGCCTGACCTTTGTTCTGTTTTTGTCTTTACCTTCCCTCTGCTCCTTTCTGCCTCCATCCGTCTCCCTCACTGCTGCTTTTGGCTTGTGTGTGTCGCTGCCATCTCGGCCACTGCTCGCTGTCGACCTCTGACCTCCAGATGAGCTGTATGCTCAGAAGCTGAAGTACAAGGCCATTAGTGAGGAGCTGGACCATGCCCTCAATGACATGACATCTCTTTAGGCATCTTCTGCTGCTGCCTGTCTCTGCCTCTTCATGTTGCTCTGATTTATATCTGCAATCATGTATCATGCTTATCTTGTTTCTCAAGAATACACTTGATTAAAATCTCTTGTTTCCTACTTTGCAGCATCTGTCTCTGTTCTTGATTGTATTTGTCATAGAATAGAAAAACCGCAGTTTAGGATTTACAAGTTTTACTATACAGTAGTGAAAGATCCAGTTTCATTAAACAAGGTGAGCATTTTTTATATTTGTGGTTTTGGTTTGATTTAATAGTTTGCAACCTACTGTGACCCTTTTGAGAGTCTTGATGTAAACATGACCTTTTCTTCTAAAGTTTGGCAAAAGGTTTAAGAAGTTTGGGCAAATAACTTAAAAAAAAAAACATACTTTTTGGCTGTGAATCTTATAAACTAATCTTTTTTTTAAATTCTGGTATAGAAATATATTTGAATTTACAGTTGTGCTTGAAAGTTTTGCAAACCCTTTGGAACTTTCTATTTTTGATGACCTGAAACATCAGATTTTCACACAAGTCCGAGAGAACCCAGTTAAACTAATGAGACAAAATATTAAACTTGATCTTTGATCTGTTGATTCTTCTTGAATCATTCTTGGGTAAAACCACTTGTGTGTTTAGAGTCATTGTGTCGCTGCATGACCCACCTTCTCTTTAGATTCACTTCATGAATTCATTGTTCCATCAATGACAGCAAGCCATCCTGGCCTGAATGCAGCAAAACAGGCCCAAGCCATGATACTACCATCACCATGTTTCACAGATCATGTAGCCATGATACTACCATCACCATGTTTCACAGATCATGTGGGATAAGTTTCTTATGCAGGAATGCAGCGTTTTCCTTTCTCTAAACACTTCACATTTAAACCAAAAAGTTATATTTTGGTCTCACGTACGTAATTTGATAAGGTGTACACAATTTTGTTCCACCGCATCTACCACATGTGTGAACGACAATAAAGAAAATCTGAATCTCATGTCCACAAAACATTCTTCCAACAGTCTTTTGGCGTGTCCACGTGACCTTTAACAAACTGCAGACAAGCAGCAGTGTTCTTCTTGGAGAGCAGCGTCTTCCTCCTTCAACCCGGCCATGGACACCATCCACAAACATGTTGTGAAGAGCAGCCTTCGATAGATCCTGTTCTTTAAATCAAACAGGGTGTCCACTCACACCTGATCATCATCCCATTGATTGAAAACACCTGACTCTAATTTCACCTTCAAATTAACTGCTAATCCTAGAGGTTCTCAAACTTTTGTCACTCACATATTTAATATTGGATCATTTTCCTCAATATTTAAATGACCAAGTATAATATTTTTCACTCGTATGTTTAACTGGATTCTCTTTGTCTACTTTTAGGACTTGTGTGGAAAGCTGATGATGTTTTAGGTCATATTTATGCAGAAATATAGTAAATTATAAAGGCTTCACAAGCTTTCAAGCACCACTGTATATTACACATTTCTTATAAAACAATAATTTTCATTTGTGCTAGGAATTTACATTCCATCCAAAGTTACTGTACTTTTTAAACAGTGACTCTGACTAAATTGTGTTGGTGTACAGAACATTTATGAATATTGTGCTGAAACTAAATTACAGCTTTATAATTTCACATATTTAACCTGTGCTTTTAAAAGTGCGGGTCATATTAAAGAAAAGTCCAACGCCTACAGACAGAAAAGCAATACATTCATTCCACAACGTATATTTTACATAACGTGTTAACAGTGGGAAACCATTGGAGCCTTCAGCGCCTTCAGGGAAGTCCTAACAATTCAGCACATTTGAAATGTTACATTTAGAATTTTAATTTCATATTTATTTTATAAATAAAATGTATTGTGGAATAAAAATATCATGACCCTGTGATGGACTTGCGACCTGTCCAGGGTGTACCCTGCCTCTTGCACAGTGATGGCTGGATATGGGCACCAGCTAACACCCGCAACCCAAAAACGAAGAAGCGGGTAAAAAATGGGATGGATTTATTTTATATAAAATATTTTCAATATAGTTTTTATCTTTTGCCACTTTCTTTTTTCTGTAAACTACTTTGCATATGAGCAATATTTTATTTATTTTTTATTCATGAAATTAAAAGTTATCCAATCAGGTTATTTTATTTTTTTTGTCTCCAGGCAGAACAGGAAGTGGTTAGGTCATTGGTTGTCACTGTCAGAGAAGGGCGAGCTCAGTCAGTCTCTCCAGGAGGAGTTTGGGTAATTTTCCTGTCAGTCATTTAACAATCAAAACGCAGAAATTGAGTGGGTGGGATCAAAACACTCAGGACTTTTTTTATTTTATTTTTAAATTTAGTTATTTGACCATGTGAATATTTCTGATGGATTCAGCTACACAGAATCCACACAAGATGTAGTTGCTCTAAAAGAATGTTACATATCACATTTTACATTCGTATTGACAAATTTCAATATTGATGCATCTTGGTTTCATTATATGAAAACATTTTACAGAAACTGCAAAATCTTTTAGTTCATGTTAAATTCCAGTGTGAGTTATTAAACTTATGTTGTAGAGCAGGGGTGCTCATTACGTTGATCGCGATCTACTGGTCGATCGCTGAGGTAGTACTGGTAGATTGCAGCGTGACATTAAAAAAAAACATTTGTCAGCCTATCAAACATCCCGTCACTTGATTGACATACAGGCAGCCATTCACAACCATCATTCTCTCAAAACAGGTCTGAGAGATTTTCGGGGAAACGTATGTAGAGACTGTGAGCTGCCTGTCTTTAAGTAATGCTGGGACAGAACTGGGTGGACCGTTTCAGGTTTGGTGTTCAGATGGGTTGTCCATGTTGGGTTTACTGGTTAATGGTGGGTCGGCGTTCTCTTTAGGTTGTTAGTGATTGTAAAATAAGAAAAAAATAAAAGAGAAGCCTTCTCTGTTGGTGAAAATTGCTAAACTGAAATTCAAGTAACATAATCAAACAGCGGCTGTGTGTTGAATGGATGTTTACAATATTACAATCTAGCTGAAGGCCTAGCTCTTATAGTCACAGCTCATCATGTCCCCGTTCACTGTTGAAACAAAATTATTTGTTTGTTTTGTTTTTCTGTTCTTGTACTTGGAAGATCCCTCTAACCACAGATGCAAACCCATGATAGGATTATAATCTGAGAAAGATTTTCTTACCGAACCAAATCGGCCTTTACTATTCACTTCTATTTCAACGTCCTAATCCAAGAACTTCATTTGAAATCATGAGCAAATAAATATTCCATAAAAAACAAAAGTACGGTAAATGCAATCCAAAACCAGTCTAAAAGTATCTAAGACTCTTTTAGTTTTAAGAATCACTGAAAGCACATAATATAACATTTACAACCCCACACAAATGTCCCTTAATATAATAATCTTGTTCTTATCCTTTGTGTGTACCGCTTCTAATACATATTTATAATTTAAGTTTCAGTTTATAATGTAGAAAACACTAGTTAGCATTTTGTTCCAGCAGTCCTCTAGCTGTCAGTAGTTTATGCATGCAAGGTAGTGTCATTTTATTCACTTTGCATGTGGCACAGCTTAACCAAAGCACTTATGCAAAACAGCAGCCCAGTAAAACGGTTCACTCTGTACATTTATTTTCTTCCAAGATTAGTTGGCATGACGAGCAGCTTTTTATTGGCTGGTGGTTGACCGTTCACCATTTTCCTATTGTTCTCCCCAGAAAAATTATCGCACGCCAAAGAGGAGAATTTGGGCATGCACCAAGTCCTGGACCAGACCCTGCAGGAGCTGAACAGCTTATAAACACTCGGAGGAAGAGGATGAGACTGTCTTTAACATTCCACTAAACGTTCAACTCCATTCCGCATTTTGAGCTGTAAAGTCTTTTACTCCCCACATAAAAGGGGGAGAGATTAACTTAATGCTTGTCCCTTGGTGGTGTTTTTTTTTTTCTTTTCTTTCTTTTGAAAGACAAAACCATTTTGAATCCATTGCTCTATCTTCACTTGTGATCACAAAAGTTTCATCCAGAAGAAAGTTTTGATCACGCGTTTGGAAATAATTGGCCATTAATTCATCCAAACAAGCTTCATATTGACCACAAATTACTGACGCTTGCTTAGTTTGACATTATCTCCTGTAAGACGGGTTACAACGGGTTTCACTTAGGCTGCATTAGTGTAGTTCTGATATTCTGTCTCGTGGTGATATGAAGTCACTCAACACTTTCTTCACTTTTCTTTACATCCTTATGGTTTGTGCCCGTTTCAGCTTGTAATTTTATTTGGGTTTAATCAGTGTAGTGGCCTGATGGAAAGGTTGGAGTAAAATAGGGGCACATGTTGCTCATTTATATCTATTTGTGCTTAAATAGAAATTAATGACTCCCTAGCCCAACGAGCGTGTCTGTCATGTTAATATTTACAGTGCAACTTTCATTTTGGATGATCTTTGGAGCCCGAACAGCCTTTCCTTCAGATTGACAAGACCACTAACTGTACCACTGCCAACAATATGCCAAATTTTAGTCAATATGTGCCACGAAATAGCCAGAGTTTGACAAAATTTATTGTAATGCATGTGAGCTTCAGCCCAAACCACCGGAGGCTCGGTCACAATCATGAATACTTATTGTAAATATAGTAGAAGAAAGTTAGATATGTAATGAAGTTGCATTTCTTGGATTTTTCTTTACCCCGTTTACACTTTTGTTTTTCTCCAGGGGAAATCTCCAAACCAAAGATGACATGACTAAATTGTTTTTAAGTCTTGTTTTATTGTGGTGTCAGGATCAGGACCTCAGAGGCTGCCTCACGTTTGATTGAGACTCTGTTAATAGTTTTTTCAGCACCCCCTCCATGTCAACACAATAAATGTTTTGCAGAAATCCTGGATCATTTGACTTATTATTCTTTTGGCGTTTTTATCCTTTTACAGTACTTTAACAGGAATGGAGAAAAGAATCATTTGAATTTGTCCGTTTGATTTTCATGAACCTGTTGGGTCTGAGTGGGACAAAGACCAAAGTGGATTGATGTCATCTTAAAACTTGTAGCTCAAAAATGTCATGAAGGTTTATGAAAATTAACATTTACACTGTTGCCAGGTTTTCTTCATTTCTTCCAGCAGAAATCTTATGATCTGCAGAAAGTGCTCCTGTCTCCACCAAAAGTGATGCAGCTATCTACGCTTGCAAATAACTAAATAATTCTACGTAGAACGGTTTAAAACGATGACAACTATGTAAAGGTTTTTAAGTGATTGAACCACCAAAAGTAATTTGACACTACCTGCTAACAGAAATCCTTTGCGACTTTTAATAACCCAGGGGTGTCCAAACGTTTTTATAAGTGGGCCAGAACCGTCTAAATGAAAGGACTTGTGGGCCAGAAAAATGTAAATTTAAGATATATACAGTATATATATATATATATATACAGTATATATATATTTTATTTTAAGCTCTATCCCCCACCCCCCATTTTAAAACGCAACAACTTGAACAATATTTCTGAGAAAGATTAAAAGTTTAGTTTCTTCTTGTAGCTCCAGAGCATATCTATATATA
>JBBPBX010000245.1:0-16930 GCA_038048925.1 Garcialebias charrua
TTTTATTTTATTTTATTAGAACGTTTTATTAATAAGTCAGAGTCAGAGAGAATTTATTGTACTACATGCGGTGCAAATGACAATAAATTCTCTCTGACTCTGACTTATTAACATATAAACACAGAATATGCAGCAGCGAGAGAAAATGCAGCAGGAGGCGGAGCTGATGTCAAGTTCGGCAGAGCACAGAGGGGGAGTGAGCAGAATGCTTTCCCTGTTCAAAATTTTTCTAAGATCCAATGGTTTTGTTCCTCAGGCAGAGGCCACGCCTCCAGCAAGAATCGTTTCTCTATGGAGAAAGTCCAGACCCTAGTACGAAGCGAAGTGAAGGACAAGGGTCTGGTTTTAACCAGGCTAATGCATTTGAGGTCCAGGCGGTGAGATATAGTCCATGAGCCTTGTTCAGATCAGCCACAGTTCTGTGATGTTTCCAGACAGCATTTCTGGTAAGCGCTCACAGAAAGTTATCCGGGGGTGGGGGGGATAGATGCAGTTGTTGTCCTCGGTTACTCATGACCAGGGGTCTGCAAACTTTATGATCAAAAGAGCCATTTTACACCTTCATGCACTAAATTCAATGTGTCCAGAGCCACAACTACCTGCTACAACTATTATCAACTGGTGGTCCATGGGCCACTTTAAGTTTGTTGGAGGAGACTTTTGTGGCCAGTAGGGGGCGACATTATAAAAATATCTAATGAGTTTTAAGTTATTGATATTATTACAATTTAAGACAAATGAAAAGACCATGTTCTCGTAAAGAGGTGGTGAAGTTTTTTTTAATTAAAAAAACACAAAACTTTGCAGACCCATGTTTTATTTTTATTGTGGAAAATATAATTAAGTATATAAATAAATAAATAGCTAAAGTGAGTATTTACCAAAGAAATGGCATCAAAACGGCTAAAACTAGTACTTTTTAGTTAGTTGTTTAACATCCAGTTAACTTTAGTTTTGTTAATTTTAGTCAAAGCTTGAAAGAGCCGCTGTGCAGGAACCAAAGAGCCGCATGTGGCTCTAGAGCCGCAGGTTGCAGACCCCTGCTCATGACCCAGGAGAAATTTGATAGTCAGCCCATTTCCAAGGCTGTTTTGGGAGTCAGATTAAGATAAGCTTGATTGTTGATTTTCTTCAGGCATACAGTTTACTTTTCCTGCAGCCTTAAGTGTTCAGCTGGACGATCCAAATCCAATATGGTTTAATTGTGGGAATCCTTCCACTAGGGGTGTAACAGTACGCTAAAATCACATTTCGGTTCGGTTCAATTACAAGGAGGGCTCGGTTCGTTTTTTCTTTTTTTTTTCGGTATAAAAAAATAAAAATAAAATTAAGACTTACAAAACATTTATTTTGAAAATATGCCAAGTAAATAATATGTTTGTATAAAAATAAATAAAAGTGACCCATTTGGATGATATTTGAAATAAACGGCATTCTTTACAATAAATAAACTATACTAACAATAATAAAAATCTTAATAAATACAATAACAGTAAGAACCAGAACAATAAGCAGCAACAGAATGTTTACAATCTAACTAATCAAGTTTAAAGTTTTTGTCCAAAAAGACCAACTTGTCCACATTTTCTGCTAAAAGCACAGATCTAGTTGTAGTGAATTTCTCCAGCGGTGGATAAAATCATCTCAATAACAACAGTAGCAGCAGTGTGGTTTTATTTGTCCTCATTACTTACAACCTCTTCTTGGTCCTGCTACCCCAGGTGGGACAGGTCCCTGGAAGAGGACCAGACTTAGATTTTTTTTAGATTTTTCTACCTGGATTATTGAGCATGCATCAGGGTGTCCCTGGAAAAGTTCAGAGTTCAGTCACACACTTCTACTGGAGGTGGTGGATTTCCCTGAAGAGGAAGAAGTCAACTGCTAACTGTCCCAGACTGGAAATAAAACACACAGAGGTAAAAAAAACAAAAAAAACAAAAAAAACAAAACTAAGATTATAACTTTAAATTTAAAAAAGTTATATAGATAATAATATTAATTAAAAAAAAACTATATCTCTTCTTGAACGGTTGTTATGAGGTGGTTAAATCTCTCGGTCATCATCAGGGCTTTAATCAGCTACAAGGCTTGTTGACATCAGTTTTTTCATAAAGTGATGAACTTTTTTACTTTCACAGTCTGAAGTGTTGACATGATGGATGTCTTAGTGGGGCTCACGAACTCTAAAGCCTGCAGTGCACATCAACAACATTCAGTCCAGAGCTTTAAAAACTCCTACAGCTTGTGTTATTGATCTGGACTGATCTTATTTACCTGATGAAGGACGTTTAAATCCTGCTGTTAGCAGTGTTTGTAACAAGCTGCTTTTTTTGCTTTTAGAAGAGACGTTCACATTGGGATGACGTTGTTTCAAGTCCGTTACCAAGTTAGACGTGTTGAAAAAAAAAACGTGATGCAGCTGCAGATCTGAGCGCTGCTTTGCATGTCCGCACCAGTCTTCGTGAAACAACGTCCACACACAGCTTTCTTCTTCTTCTTGTGCACACACAGCTTTTAACGTTCCAAAACATGAGACCGCAGCGAGAAGCTAATGCTACGCGTGCTGCAGATAATAGCGCCGCGCTGAAACTCGCCCAGGAATTTTAGTTCTGGGACGCATATATTCCCCCGTTAAAAACGTTCAATGAGTGAAAAAATAACCGAAACGGTACACAGGTGGACCGAACCGAACGTGCTGTACCGAAACGGTTCGGTACACCCACGTGTACGTTACATGCCTACCTTCCACTGATCCATGCTATGAATCCTCATCCAGATTGACGAGTCCCAAAACCCGCGGGTGGCCTGCGATTCTCAGAAATCGCCTCCACTTTCCGGTTAAGCTCGTAAAGCTGCTGATTTATTGAGGGCATGGATCAAAATGCTCACTCTGACTCGGAAGCTTAGACATGGCAGTAATCACCGCTGAAGTCTTCCCCAATTTCCGATAGAACAGTGCTCCACAGATGCCGAACAGTAAAGCTCCTGCCACCATAAATCCAATTATGTAAACATCCTTGACATCCTCCACAGACAGGACTGAGAGACACATCACCTTCCACTGGCCCCAGGAATCCATGACGTAACTCCGATTGTGTCTGTGACGGGCAAGCTGGCTCCCCCGGACCTTGTCGCTTTGTAGAAAAAATCTTGTCAATAGAGTTGATTGTCCATGATACCAAATCCATAATAACTTTGCGTTCGAGAGATGAGTGCCGAGGAACTGCAGACAAGACAAAGAGCCACACAGGGTGAGGAAAAAAACTGGAGAGGAAAAGCAGAAGCTGCCGCTTTCCACTAGTGCAAGGCAAAAAAAAAAATGTGGGTAATGTAGTTTTTGAGTTTAAAGTGATTTCATTACTCCAGGCCAGCAGAAATCTTATCATTTCTGTCAAATTTCTTTCTATTATGTTTTCTCACGCTCTTCTATCCACCTGTTTACTGAACTGTTTCATTTGTTTCATTTATTAAAATTTTTCAAATGTAAAGTTTTGCTTGGAGTCACTAACAAATGTTGCGAGGAATAAAAGTTACGTGAATGTGAAAAATAAATTATCAAAAATGATTACAAACAAAGAATTTGGAACAAATGAATTAAAAGTTGTTTAAAACCAGTTCTGACTGCATGTTTGGTTTATTAACGCCAAATATCATTGAAACACACAAAACACTTTATCTTCAGAAGAATTGCTGGAACACAAACAGCTTCGTGAGGTTCTGTGTTGTTTGGCCCAAAATATGTGGGTCTGTCATCGTGGAGGGAAACAGCTGTTTATTCAGCTCAGATTAATAATAATAATAATGAATTCAATTTATAACGCACTTTTCATTAATGAAAATCTCAAAGTGCTACAAGGAGCAACAGAATTAAATGACAATAAAACAAATAATAAAACAATTAAAATCAATAACAATATCAGCTAAGATCAAAAGTAGAATCATGAGGAGGTAGAGTATGCTTGGTCGAAAAGAAAGGTCTTCAAGTCGCTCTTAAAGTCAACCACAGACTGTGGGGCTCTTAGACAGTCAGGAAGAGAGTTCCACAGGCGGGGGGCAGCCACACTGAAAGCCCGGTCTCCCATGGTCCTTAATTTGGTTCTCGGAATGTGAAGGAGATTGCTGTTCTGTGACCGCAGCGAACGGGTGGATGAGTATGGAATGAGAATATCCTTCAGATAATCTGGTGAAGTTCCGTGTAAGCATTGATGTGTAATGAGAGCAGTTTTGTACTGAATTCTGTAGGCGACAGGAAGCCAATGAAGGTTATGGAGAATGGGCGTAATATGTTCAAATTTACGAACTCTCAACAAGATCCTTGCTGCACTGTTTTGAATATATTGAAGTTTCTGAAGGTTTTTGCCAGGGATTCCAATAAACAGGGAGTTGCAGTAGTCGAGCCTGGAGGAGACAAAAGCATGGACGAGCTTCTCAGCATCGGAAAAAGTTAGGGATGGGCGAAGTCTGGAGATGTTTCGAAGATGGAAGAAGCAAGTTTTAAACAGATGCTTAATGTGATTTTCAAATGTAAGATTGGAGTCCATTTTTATTCCAAGATTAGTAACAGAGGTGGAGAGGGGGATGTCTTGTCCAGAAAAGGAAAGTCTTGTTATAGGAGATGTTTGTACCTGGTGAGGGGTGCCAATCAGTATGGCCTCAGTCTTGGAGCAGTTTAATTGAAGAAAGTTCTGATTCATCCATGCCCTAATTGCCTCCAGGCAGGCAGAGAGGGCAGTGAGTGAAGATGGAGATGACAAGGTGGAAGATGAGGATGCTCCAGTCCTGATGTAAAGCTGTGTATCGTCGGCATAACAGTGAAAAGAAATGTTGAACTGATTAATAATTTGACCTAAAGGCAGCATGTAAAGGGAAAACAGCAGGGGCCCCAGAACCGACCCCTGAGGGACACCACAGGAGACACAAACTGTCTGGGACGTGGCGTTGCCAAGACTAACACATTCCAGCCTATTGGAGAGGAAAGATTTGAACCAGTCCAGGACTGTGTCGCAGAGACCGACCTCCACATGAAGACGGTGGAGGAGGATACTATGGTCCACAGTGTCGAAGGCTGCAGTGAGGTCAAGGAGGACAAGGATGGAGGGAGAGCCAGTGTCAGCAGCCAAGAGGACATCATTGGTAACCCTCAGCAATGCAGTCTCTGTACTGTGAGCTGCCCTGAATCCAGACTGGAACTTCTCATACAGGGAGTGTTGTTGTAGGTGATCCTGCAGCTGAGCAGCAACAGCTTTTTCCAGCACTTTAGACAGAAAAGGGAGGTGTGAAATTGGGCGGTAATTAGAAAAAATGTCGGGATCCAAATTAGATTTTTTCAGAAGAGGCCTAATGATGGCGGTTTTTAGAGGCAGTGGAACATGACCAGATTGTAGAGACTGATTTATTATTTGAGTGATAAGTGGGCCTATTGCAGAATGATTGGTTTTTATGAGAGAAGAGGGGAAAGGATCCAGGGCGCAGGATGAAGGCTTCATTTTCTTGATGATGGCCTCCACCTCACTCTGAACAACTTCGTCAAAGCTGTTTAGGGTCCCAGAATGCAGACGGGTGGGTGGCACACTGAGAACGGGGAGGTTGTGGAGCTGAGATCTGATAGTGTCAACTTTGGTTTTAAAAGATGAAAGAAACAGGTCGCATTTTTGAGCAGAGTCCTCAAGAGTTTGCTTAATGGGATTAAGCAGACGAGTGATTGTGGAGAAGAGCTGTTTAGAGTTTCCAGGGCAGGTGTTGATGATGTTAGAATAATATTTGGAGCGTGCTTCTTTAAGAGAATAGGCGTATGCTTTCTGATGTTCTTTATATGCCTGCTTATGCACAGACAGACCAGATGATTTTACACGTCTCTCAATAGCACGGCCAGTTGCCTTCATCTTGCGCAGCTCATCAGTGTACCAAGGAGCTGAGCGCGAGAAAGACACCAGTCTTGTCTTTAAGGGGGCGTGTAGGTCCAGGAGCTCCCGAAGAGATTGGTTGTAGTAGATTTACAGGTTTACATGGTTTAAATGAACTTGGATCTTCTTGAAGCATAAATGTGTCCAGAGTTTATGTCAGAGTTTTAATTAAAAACAGATTTCAGATTAATTTTAATTCAACCTGCAGTTAATGAGTGATTTCTATGTAGCCGGACAGGTATGGATAAAAATAGGCAACTTAAGTTTAAAAACACTATTTTTAATAAAATTAAAATAGGTTAAAAATGATTATACCTAAAAAGTTACCTTTAAGGCACGCAGGCCCGTTGCAGAGGAGGCTTGGAGACAATTTCACGCAGTGACACAAATGAAATTGCACAATGGTTTGTTTTAATTAAAATTGCCGAGTTAAAAACATTCACAGTTTAAAAAAGGCAGTTATGACTCCATTCGATAAAAGTGCATATCAGAGCAGTACAGTACATATAAAAACAGGAAAACCCCACACACAAATCTTATACCAAACCAGGAGTAATGTCACCGCCTGGAGGGATTCTCGATCAGTCACACAACAGCAGTCCAGAGTCCGCCCCGGTAGGATCTGCCACCTAGTGACGGCCAAATGAAGCAATAAAGCAGTATTGAACCACTTTGCCAATTGTATTGAACTTGGGTTCATTCATTCAAAGGTTCATTTCAGTGACATCTAGTGGTGAAATAGACAGCACACACTGTCTGTTTTATACTGTACAGGTAGTCCCCGATTTACGAGCACTCTGATCTACGAGGTTCCAGACTTACGAGCTGGCGAATTATTGGAAAAAACGCAAAAAATACTGAGTTTTTCTGTGTTTTTTCACCACAGTTCGTTAGCTAAACAGGTGGACACACGTTTCCGATCATTTTTATGCACTCATAAGTAGGGGTGGGCGATATATCGAATATACTCGATATATCGCGATATTTTAAATGTACGATGGTTAAAAGGGCTTTATCGTGTATATCGAGGATCCTCCTGCTGTCGCGCGGGCGCCCACTCGCCCCCCTCCTTCCTGCAGGCTGCAGGAGGAAGGAGCTTCGGAGACTTTCAGCACAACATGTAAACACGGCAGAAGAGTGCTGCACGCTGCTGAGGGGGAAAAACAATGTTCTTTCTGAGCTAGTTTGGATTAAATTGTCAGATGAGGGCATAAAAAATGTTTTTGTAGACGATGCTGAAAATAGTCCCGAAGAAAGGTCCGAACTACGAATCTTTTTCACCATTTAAACAGCGGAGTGGAGCATGATGAAACAGCAGAACCAAGTGTTTTTCCAGCTGCTGCTTCATTAAAACAAACCACGGGTCTGAGCTCATTTAGTCATGCGTGCACCGCAGAGAGAGGTGGAGACATTATTAAATCAGCATTTTATCATTATCGCTAAAGACACGGTCCTTAGCGGCTAACAAGATGGCTAACGCGTTAGCGTCTTCTTCCACAGCTGAGACTGACCGTGTCTTTAGCGATACAGCTGATTTAATAATGTCTCCACCTCTCGTTCACGTTTCTGAGTGGAGGCTGTCGTGTTTTTACACAAGGATTCAATGCGACACTTTGTAGAGCAACTTAGAGAACGTCTTCGTGAATCCGGAAACAACCCCTGACCCTTTCACAATAAAACCGGATACAGTACACAGAGGCTCACATTTACTGCAGTACTGTGATAAATCTGTTCTTGTTCAGAGGTTTTGCAGACATTGCCTGAACTTGGCACAGTTTGAAACTTGTGCACATTTTGTGGTTTGTTGTTAAAAATTACCAGCACATGCAAATAGTTGAGAGTTGTTACCTGTGACTGTTCTGGGTCAGTAAATTTTATGGCCACTGTATACACTTTTGTTTTTGTATTTTAAAGGCCTTAAATGTTTTGATTTACTATTTTTTTAATGTTAAAAGCACAAGAGCACCTTTTTAAGTTTAAATTATTTATTCTTCCTTTTTGCTTGAAGTACTTTTTATTTATGTGTGCAATTGATGGTTAAAATAAAATATTTGTTTGTTCAAATTTAGTGTTGACATTTTTTATTTTTTTAATGTTAAAAGCACAAGAGCACCTTTTTAAGTTTAAATTATTTATTCTTCCTTTTTGCTTGAAGTACTTTTTATTTATGTGTGCAATTGATGGTTAAAATAAAATATTTAAGTTTGTTCAAATTTAGTGTTGACATTTTTTAATCAATTTTGAATCATTTTTTCATTGATTTTGGAGATATCGCGATATATATCGTGTATCGTGATATAGCCAAAAAATATCGCAATATAATATTTTCCTCATATCGCCCAGCCCTACTCATAAGCAGTTTTTCGATGAAAAACGAGTGTTTGTAGTCGCGCTAGCAAAACCGTTCCAATTTACGAGCGAATTTCCGGACTTACGAGAAGCGTGGCGGCCGTTCCAAATTNNTCCGGTTTACGAGCGCCTCGTTGTAACGGATCTCGCTCGTAAATCGGGGACTACCTGTATACTGTACTGTACTGTTTCACTGTATGTTCAGCTGATTCAGTAGATATGTTGACTAGTATCTGGGATTGAGAGAGGGTGTGCTTTAGAAAACTGTAGGTGCAAAGGTGGGTTGTGCTTGTGTAACTCAGACAGTCATGAAATTAGGGGATGGGAATTCAGATGGATTTTGTGATGAAGTCTCCACTCGAATGTTAAAATTACATTAGTAATAAACAACTTAAAGGTCCACTGACATCATCTTACAAATTTGCATAAAATGATAGAAGATATATATCTTGTATCATTCAACTATGTTCGTTTTTGCAAACAAAATGATAAATTAATGAAAATTCCGTGTTTCTCTCGGAAAAATCCGACTACGCGTGAATGTACCATCTGTGACGTTACAAGGAGAAGTCTTTAGAATGCCCCATATAAATATTCATGGCGAACAAGAAATAAAACAACAAAAATATCAATCTAAGTGAAGATTTGAGCGATTTGTCTTCAGTTTTGGAAGCAGGAAGTTAGATGAGCAGAAACAGCAGGTTCTAATTTAGGTCTGCACCATATGTATTTGACTCTTACCTGTTCAGGAAACGAGGGAGCTCAGTCCGAGGGGAGGCAGCTTTATTTATTCCATTTTTGACGAAGGTCTTACATCTTTTGGGAAAGTGAAAAGGCTCACTTGTTCACTGATGATATTAGAACACCCAAATGTGACACAACGTACCGGCATTTTTCAAGTTCTACAAAAAAAAAAAGGCGATCTGGCTGAGAATGAATATGTGTTCATGGCAGACGCAGACTGAAGGTCCTGCTCCCTACGTCACAAATGTTGCATTCGCTTGTAGTCTGATTTTTCAGAGAGAAACACGGTTTTTAATTTTAAACTTACTTTGAAAGGAATTTTCATTAATTTATCATTTTGTTTGCAAAAACGAACATAGTTGAATGATACAAGATATATATCTTCTATCATTTTATGCAAATTTGTAAGATGATGTCAGTGGACCTTTAAAACAAGCAACAACAAAGAATTATTATGTACATGTATTTATCTATTCTCACCCGATCTATCCGAAACAAAAGGCTTAAAAATTAAATTAAATTAATACCACAAGGTATGCAGTGACCGGGGATCGAACCTGGGTCTTTCTGGCCGCAAACCGGGTCCACTGCCTCTGCACCATCTTGGCATTTATACATCCAAACTTATTGTACACACACACTTATCCCTATATGTAGTGGGTTCGCGAGAGCTGCTGCTATTGTGTGGATTCATTCGGGGACCGAAGCAGTCACTGCTTCATACGTGATCACTTACGTAACTTGCTCTGCCGTAAAGCACGCTTCGTAGCAGTGGTTCAAAGAGAACGCAACTTCGAGTTCAAAGCAAGGATCGGAGCTTCGGCGTCAGATTTACATCACTACCGCCACCTCGTAGTAGACCCCACTCAAGCAGACGCCTGTACGTTTATTCCGAGCTGGGCATCAGTCGGCCCAGTTCAGCCCCACAGGACGCGTGATGCAGCCCGCCCCACGCCGTCCAGACAGCGGGCACCAAAACAGCAACAGGACCAGTCGGCAGTCGATGGACAAATGGTAAATGGAGCTTACTTATATAGCGCTTTCCAGTCCCCTGTGAGGGGCCCCAAAGCGCTTCACAGTACCAGCCATCCACCCATTCATACATACATTGGGATACAGACAACCCAGATGAAGTGTGGAAACCAGTCGGGACAATCCGGACAGCAGGCAAATGAACGCCAAGGACAAACAGCAGCGGCTAACAAACATAAATATTAGAATTAAAAGCTGAAAGTGTAAGAGAACAGAAAAACAACTAGCACTTTACTCACCACCGAGCTCCACCTCAACAGGAGAAGGAAACGGGAAGCTTGTACACGCGGTCGCAAGTACAGTGGATCATAGCTACCTTAAGCGCACATTTATGCTAGCACGACACAGCCAGCACCGGAAGGCGGATGACGTGAAGTCAACCACTGAGGGCTGGCCCTTTTTATACAGGCAGCCAGCCCCAGATCCAATCACATCGCAGCACCCGTGTGGTACGTTCAAAGTCCGCAGGATATCCTGCCACATTCACCCCCACAAACTGCATCGATGTCCCGTCGATGATCCAGCTTGACACCAGGGTCGAAATACAGCGAACATGATACTCCAAACCTCGAGAACCACTCCATAACCAGCGCCACAGTAGAGGCATGCTGATCTAGTTGGAATAGCCAACGTGTATTTGGAAAATACCACTCAGTAACCAAGACCAGCACCACAGTAGAGGCACGTTGATCTCTATTAAAAAACAAACAAATCGGTCATCACCAACACACTCTCTAGCCCAGAGGAGGGTGGCTCTAACAATGTAATAAAACCACTCACAACAAGAACCAACGCCACAATAGAAGCATTCTGATCTCTAATTGGGAGAGCTAGCAATAGCTGGTGACCCATCATGTACAACAGACTGAAAACTGGGTGCTGAAAGCAGAGAATTACTCCAGCCCCGCATACACGACTGCACCTCCCCAACCCACTCGCTCACACTAATCCCCATCCGTCCCCTAAACATAGGACACTTAACTACCGCGTGGAATAAACCCTAACCTTTCAGTAACTTGGGCCATGGGGAGTTAAAAGCTACAGACGGCCCAGCACTGGAGATAGAGGTGGAAGGTCAACGTTCTGCACACAGCTTCTCATCAGCGCTTAATTGAGCGACATGGGTCTCCAATTACAATAGCTCCTCCTCAATTACTACAAATTACAAACTAAAAAGAACAAGTGAACCGCTGCCGTTTGTCCTTATCACACCGCACATACAAAACAGAAAAAACTAATATTTTACTGCTTGGTCACAATACAAAAACAAATAGTGAAAAAGTCCCTGCCTCATAACTGCAAAAAGACCCTACCAACAACGCCAAATGTAGCCGGACAGGTGTGGTTAAAAATAGGTAACTGAAGTTTAAAACACTATTTTAATAAAGATGAAATTGGTGGAATAATCGTACCTAAAAAGTTACCTTTAAAAGCACGCAGGCCCGTTGCAGAGGAGGCTTGCGGACAATTTCACACAGACACAAATGAAATTGCATAGTTGTTGTTTTAATTAAAAAGCTTAGTTAAAAACACACTTCAAAAGACAGTTATGGCTACATTCAATAAAAGTGCATTTCAGTGCAATATTCTAAAAACAGGAAAACCTCACACACAAATCGTATACCAAACCAGGTGTAATGTCATCGGCTGGAGGGATTCTCAATCAGTCATACACAGCAGTCCAGAGTCCGCCCTGGTAGGATCCGCCGCACCGGAATAGACACCACTCAAGCCAAAACCTGTACGATTAGTCCGAGCTGGGCATCAGTCAGCCCAGTTTAGCCCCACAGGACACGTGGCGCAGCCCGCCCCACACCGTCCAGAACAACGGGCACCAAAACAGCAACAGGATCAGTCGGCAGTCGATGGACGACCCAGATGGAGGGCAGAAACCAGTCGGGACAATCCATACAGCAGGCACATGAACAGCCAAGGACAAACAGCAGCGGCTAACAAACATAAATATTAGAATTAAAATCTTAAAGTGTAAAAGAACAGAAAAACAACTAGCGCTTTACTCACCACCGAGCTCCACCTCAACAGGAGAGGGAAACAGGAAGCTTGTACATGCGGTTGCGAGAACAGTGGATCATGGCGACAGCCAGCAGACGCTGAGGTCTGCACGTCGGAAAGCGGATGACGTGAAGTCAACCACTGAAGGCTGGCCCTTTTTATACAGGCAGCCAGCCCCAGATCCAATCTCATCGCAGCACCCGTGTGGTGCGTTCAAAGTCCTCAGGACATCCTGCCACATAATGATGAAGTTAAGCTGCAAGAAATTTATCTGAGTTTGTTTCAGAAAATTTTATTATAGAAGAAAAACAAACAAAAATATAAAGATCTTTCATTTAAATCAAACATTAACCATGAGGTGCAAAACGTGACGGCACTAGAAAAAGCACTTTGAGCAAGTATTGTTCCTCAAATCAAGTATCCATGTTTTTCATCTTATCTTGGCAGATTATAATGCAAAAATTGATAGTCCAAAACTGTGGGAAAATGCATTACATTTTGAATAAACAAATAAAAAAACGACAATATTCTTGTGGGCCCACCACTTGCATGAGGGGCCATACAAGTCAGGTGCATGATGCCATGGGTAGTGGCCAAAGATAGGGGCCGTGGCGCTCTGACCCTGGCTTACCAAAAGCTGTCTTTTGAGACATATAATGTAACCTCTCTGGTAGGGAAGGTGCCTGAGCTTGTGCGTGAGGTTGAGAGGTACCGACTAGATATAGTTGGGCTCACCTCGTTGCACAGCATGGGCTCTGGAACTAATCTCCTTGATGGACATTATTCCACTCTGGAGTTGCACATAGTGAGAGGTGCCGAACTGGTGTGCGTATACTCTTAGTCCCCTGACTTGGTGCCTGTGTGTTAGAGTTTACTCCAGTGGATGGTGGTTTCCCTGCACCATCGGATGGGGGGATGGGCTCTGACTGTTTTTGTGCCTGCGCGCCAATTAGCAATATCCGGCCTTCTTGGAGTCCTTGGCGAGAGTGCTGGAAGGTACACCAGCTGGGGACCATTATTCACCTGGGGGACTTCAATGCCCATGTGGGTATTGAATGTGACCTGGAGGGGCATATTGTTGTTGGACTTCTGTGCTAGTCATGGTTTATCCATCACAAACACCATGTTACAGACCCAAACGTGTAGTGAGAGTTTGCTGGAAACACCTGGCAGAAGAATCCACCAAAAAGATCTTCAATTCGCACATCCAGGAGAGCTTAAACCACATCTCAGCTGCGGTAGGGGACATTGAGTGTGAGTGGGTCTGATAGAGCCATGTTCTACGCTTCAATTGCTGAAGCTGTGGCCGCAAGGTTGTTGGCGCTTCTCACGTGGCCATCCTCAAATTCAGTGGTGGACACCCCGGGTTAGGGAGGCTGTCAAACTGAAAAAGGTGTCTTATTGGACCTCGTTGGCTGGTTGGACTCCAAAGGCAGCTGAGGAGTACAGGGGGGCTAAGCGGTTCGCAGCCTTGGCTTTTGCTGAGGAAAAAGCTTGGATGTAAGAGGAGTTCGGTGAGGCCTTGGAAAAAGACTCTTGGTCGGCTCTGAGAAGATTCTGACAAGCCATCAAGTGGCTGAGGAGAGGAAAGCAGCTCTTAACTAACACTGTGTTCAATGAAGGGGGGGGGACTGTTGACCTCAACCAGTGATGTCGTTGGGAGGTGGAAGGAATACTTCTTGGACCTTCTCAGTCCCACTGGCACGTCTTCCATGGAGGAAGTGGAGTCGGGGACTTCAGGGCTGGTCTATCCATAACTGTGGCTGAGATCGCCATGGTAGTGAAAAAGCTCAGCAGCTGCAGGGCTCTGGGGAAGGATGAGATTCAACCTGATTTAAAAAGGCTCTGAATTTTGTGGGGCTGTCTTGGTCAACATGTCTTTGCAAAATCCTGTGGGCATTGGAGGGAGTGCCACTGGATTGGCAGACTGGGGTGAGGTACCGGAGGGTGTGCTCCAATTACAGGGGCATTATCATCATCACTTATTATTATCATTATTACTATTGTTATTATCATTATCATTATTCTTTGTTAAAATCCAGGTCTCTCTTGTAAATGAGTCCTTGTGGCTCAATGGGACTAACTTGTTTAAATAAAGGCTGAATGAAAATTACTCTCCTTAGCCTCCCTGGTAAGGTTTATTCAGGGGTACTAGTGAGTCAGATCAAAAATGCGTTCAATACAGGATCAACTGGACTTTATTTGTTGCAGAAAACGTTTCGACTTCTGTCCAGAAGTCTTTTTCAATTCTGAATGAACTTCATGAACTTCTGAATTCTGAATGAACTTCATTCAGAATTGAAAAAGACTTCTGGACAGAAGTCGAAACGTTTTCTGCAACAAATAAAGTCCAGTTGATCCTGTATTGAACGCCTTTTTTGATTTTATCATGTCCTGGACGACTGAGAATCTTCACCAGCATAGTGAGTCAGATCATTGGTTGAACCTCAGATCCAGGGAGAACAATGCAGGTTTCGTCCTGGCCATAGAACACTGGACCAGCTATTTATCCTCACTAGAGTCCTTGAGGTGTCATGGGAGTTTGCCCATCCAGTCTACCGTACATGTGCTTTGTGGTCTTGGAGAGGGCTTTCGACCGTGTTCCTCCATTGTGGGGCGTTCTTCGTGAGTATGGAATTGGAGCCCGTTGCTATGGGGTGATCGATCTGTATACAAGCTGTGCAAGGGTTTGGTTCACAATTACCGGTAGTAAGTCTGACCTCTTCATGGTGGGAGTTGGACTCAGCCAGGGCTGCCTGTTGTCACTGATTCTGTTCATGACTTTTTTTGGACAGAATTTCTCGCTGCAGCCTGGAGGTGGAGGGATTCTGGTTCGGCTGCCTCAGGATTTCATCTCTGCTCTTTTCAGATGATGTGGTCCTGTTGGCGTCATTGTGCTGTGATCTCCAGCTCCCACTGGAGTGGTTCACAGCCAAGTGTGAAGTAGCTGGAATGAGAATCAGCCCCTTCAAACCTGAGGACATGGTCCCCAACCGGAAAACGGTGGGGTGCTTTCTTTGGGGCAAGGGTGACCGTGATTCAAGTATCTCGGTGTTTTGTTCACGAGTGAGGGAAGAATGAAGCGTGAAATTGACAGATAGATTAGTGCAGCATTCTGCAGTAATGCGGACTCTGTGCTGGTCCATTGTGGTGAAGAGGGAGTTGAACTGTAAGGCAAAGCTCTCTGTTTACTGTTCGGTCTACATTCCCACCGTCACCTGTTGTCGCAAACTCTGTGTAATGTCCGAAAGGATGAGATCATGGATACAAGCGGTTGAAATTAGTTTCCTCCGCAGAGTAACTAGACTCTCCCTTAGAAACAGGGTGAGAAGTTCAGTCATCCGGGAGGAATTCGGAGTAGAACCGCCACCACTCTTTCACATTGAAATGAGCCAGTTGAGGTGGTTCGGGCATCTGGTAAAGACTCCCACATACACGGGCGTACTTCACTCTGTAGAGGTCCGTGTCCATGCAAAGCTAATTTTTTATAACCGCATGCACATACAGTATTTTCTGGACTATAGGTTGCACCTTAATATAAGTCGCTTTGTCCAATTATTGTCAATAAATTGTAAAAATCCATAAACAGGTCGCAGCTTTATATAAGTCGCATCTAGCGTCACCGCTACGCGACGCGTCAGCGCGTCATTTGCCCTGCTGAAAATGACGACCACAGAAGCATGCACGGAAGGACTTTTCACAAGATTAACATGGTAAAAACAATTATTTGTCTGCTGAAAATTATAGCAAACATGTGTCTTAGCTTAACTGTTCCTTAATAAATTCACGTAATGGTCAAATCTGCTGGATTTAAAAAATTTTCGCTTTGAAAAAGTACAAGGAAAAACAACTAAGCTAACCGCGACACATTTACGTCTATAAAACATTGAATTTTATCTCAAATAACTCCAACAGCTAACAGTTTGTAAATGTACATCTAGTGATTACTTTCTGTAAGTTTGAAAAAAAATCTGCTGTGTGGTTTATGAGCTATTTGCTCAAACGTACAAGGAAAAATCAACGAAGCTAACCGCGACACATTTACGTCTATAAAACATCAAATTTTATCTCAAACATCTCATAAAGCTAATCAGTTGTAAATATCCATCTAGTGATTACGTTCTGTAAGTTTGATCAAAATCTGTCCTGTGGTTCTTGACCTATTTTGCTAACAAACACTGAGCTAACATCGAAGTGGCTAGTTCATACCTCCAGAGCAGGAGGCCGGGCTGCGACAAAGTGAATCCAACCAGAGGAGGCTCTCGTCGGACACATAAGGTGGGAACGGTTGGTGTACCCTAGCGGACAAAGGTGGTACTGCATCCCTAGTGGCCGAAAGTGGTACTGCACCATTTTTTCCAAAATGGAAAAACTGTCATATCTGAGCCAAAAATTGGTCTAAAAATATGGGGGAAAGGTCTCTCGGCTGGCCTGGGAACGCCTTGGGATTCCCCCAGAGGAGCTTCTCCAAGTGGCTGGGGAGAGGGAAGTCTGGGCCTCCCTACTTAGGCTGCTACCCCCGCGACCCGACCCCGGATAAGCGGACGAAAATGGATGGATGGATGGATGGATGGAATATGGGGGGAAATCCATAAGTCTCACCTCTCTATAAGTCTCAGGGCATGCAAATTAGGCAAAAAGGTGCAACTTATAGTCCGGAAAATATGGTACTCGGTGTTGCACAATAAACTGCCCGGCGACAGACTGTTTTGTATGCGACAACAATGTATTAAATTCCCCTTCTTCACTCCTGGTCTGGTTTAATGGCCTTTTATTTGTTTTTTTGCCAAGAGGCAAACAGTCTCGTCCATTGATGCCATGACTGAAATTGTGAGATATGAAGGAATTTGTCACAAAATAATTAAAATCAGGCCTGGCGTAGCTGCAGG
>JBBPBX010000245.1:17045-59996 GCA_038048925.1 Garcialebias charrua
TTAACAACATACACAGAACACTGTGGCTGGGACTGCCAGCTCTCGTGTTTTTTTTGTTTTTAGTTTTGTTTTGTTTTTTAAGACTTGTCAATCAATCTAGTAGGTGTGTCAGCAAATGACCAATCGGTGACCTCAATTTGTCCCAAAGGTAAATGCCCCTTGCCTGCAGCGCTGGGCTGCAGCCCATCCGGTTGCACGCTTGAGTATGAAGTCTCAACCATCTGCGGACAGTGCACGCGGTGTCCGTGCGGCTCACGGAGTATGTGTGAGGCTTAAGGATGCTTCCTGGGCACCAGGTGCTTTGGGCATGTCCATCTGGGAGGAAACCCTGGGGAAGACCAAGGACACGCTGGAGAGACTATTACCTCAGTTGGCCTGGGAACACCTTGGAGTCCTAGATGAGCTGGACCAGGTGGCTGTGGTGTGGAAAGAGACGTCTGAACCTCCCTGATGAAGCTGTTGCCCCGGCGACCCGACCTCAGCATTAGTGGAAGATAATGGATGGATGGATGCAAATTTTAAATTTAATGCAAGAAAAACATTTAAAATAAAAACAACAGTCCTTGCGTTCTCTCTTTGCGTTTTTGTTTTCATACCCACACGCAAAGTGTTTATTTAAAAATCTTGATACCTGTAGTTGACCTTTCATATTTTGTTGTGTTCATTGAAAAAAAAAAAACTGATCACAGGATTAAAATGGCTAAGCAGTGGAAACTAAACTATCAATTAGCTCATTATGTAATAATTAAAACAAAGCTGGAAGATACCACTGAAACACTGGACACCAAATACTTTCAAATGATTATGTTTTCGATGCATCTGATTAATTGAGCTCTGTCCAAACAAAACATTCAGCTTGAGCTGCAGTGAAAGATGGAAACAGAATAGCACTGCCCTCTTGTGACAGAAAATACTTTAAACCAAACTGAACCTTTCATCCAAACATTTTCTGATGACATCATGTGAAGAGAAGTGGTATTCTTGGTATTTCTTCATCAGAAGACACCTGTTCAGCTTCAGTGTTCCTTTAATTTAATTGCAGACCATAAAATGAAGCAATTATTTTAATAACCATTGTTCCTTTGTGACGCAGGAGATATGGGAACGAGAATTTTACTTTAGAGCTGAAAAGCACAAAGGCAAGTAATAACTTTGATGATGGCTGTTTGAATCAAAAATGTTTCTGTGAACTATTTTAGAATCGCTCCATCTAAACATGATCATTGTTACTGTTCTCAGTTTCTCCTGCAATGAAACCATCACACACAGTAAAAAAAGTCAACGTCTGATAGATCTGTTGTGTCTAAATCTACATTTTTCCACGAAAAACAAACACAAACAGTCAGTTATTGAGTATAGATAAATAACTATTCTCACAACTAACTCTGGATCAATAGCTAATGATAAAGTTTTCTAACTCTAGTGTGTAAAAATCGATACTTTAATCTTTTTAACAGCAGAAATATACAAGTCAGCTTTTTGTTTCTGTCTTAAAATCTGATGTAAACAGACCTCGACTGTGTAAAATATATATTTTAAACAGGGACAGCATACATTATCATTATATAAACAAGATAAATATTAACATACCAAAGTTAGTTTTACATGTAACATCAAAATTGTATTTAAAGTCCCTTTGACTTATAAAAAAGATTAAAGCAGCAATAAAAGTTAATTAATGATATGCATTTTTAAAAATACACACAAAAACATAATACAAGACCTGTTAATCCATGATTAACAACAATTATTACAGTACATACTTTAATAATTTATACAGTTTAATTTATTCATACTCTAATAATTTTAGGCAGTTTTTATACTGGCTTTCATCGTTTTCAACTCCTCAATGTTTTTCAGAAACAGATCATGTCTAACACTGAATGATAGGAAACGCCTTGTATCTGTGACTTTTCTTCCCTCCAATGGTTACGGTGACATTCTACATGAATGCTCCGACAAGCACCCTGCAGATGTTAGAAGCTGTCTATCATGGTGCACTAAGATTCATAACTGGCTGTGATTATCGTACCCACCACTGCACCCTGTATTCACTGGTTAACTGGACATCATTAACCTCACGCAGACTCTTCCACTGGTACATTTTCATCTTTAAATCACTTCTTGGTCTGCTGCCCTCATACATCTCCTCCTACATGTCTTTGCGTGAGTGCAGCTACAGTGTGCGCTCTCAGGACATGATTACCTGCAGTGTTCCGTCAGTGAGGACTGAACTTGGCAAAAGGGCCTTCTCCTACTCTGCTCCTGCTTCCTGGAATATCTTACAAAAAGATCTGAAGCTCTCGACCTTGACTCTCTAAATGGCTTTAAGAATCTGTTGGAATCCTGGCAAAAACCAATGCAGACATGTTCCTGTTTTTGATTTTCTACATCTGCCTTATAATCTGTCTGTTTTGCTACTTTGACATCTTTGTTTTAACTTGTTAAAAAAAAAAATCTCTATTTCTCTTATGTTTGTCTATTGTTGATTGGTCAAGGAAAATCTTCTGTTGCTGTTGTCATCATTCTTTAGTTTGTAGACAGGTCTCTCTTGTAAATGAGTCCTCGAGGCTCAATGAGATTAATCTGACTAAATAAAAGTTGAATGAATGAAAAAAAAATGTAATAAGATGATGGGTGCAGATAAAAATCCAGTCAAAATTATACTAAAGTTTGATTTTTGCATCTCAAAACTCTGTGCTTGTGATATAAAACTAAAACAATCAAACAAACAAAAGCAAAGTTAGTTAAAATAAATTAAACGCTTGATGTTAATGTGAAAAGAAAACGTGTTGTTACGACAATCACAGTGGTGGCAACACACTGCACTACACTGAGACAGCAGTGAAATCCATGCTACACAACTGATTACTGCTGGATAAACTCCATTTTAGGTATTCATGTTGTCAGTTTATTATTTTGAGCTTTCATTTTTTTTTTCTTCTGTCATGTGCAAGTGCTTTTTTAACGTAACAGCCCCCAGAAACCATCTTGGCTCCAGCAAACTGGTTGGTCCACTTAAGGTGTTTGGTGGGGAAACAGTTTGCTGGAACTCCTCTGACTGATGATGCCCTCCAGATGGAGGATGAAACGTTTCTATTAAAAAAATAATAATAATAATAAACTGTCCAGAGGACATCCTGATGCATGCTCAATAATCCAGGTAAAAAAATCTAAAAAAGTTAAGTCTGGTCCTTTGGACCCGACTGAAAATTATCGGATTTGGTACCTGGATTATTGAGCATGAATTTTCATTGTCGTCAACTATTTTTTAAATCCATGTATTGTCATTCTTTGAAACAATTAGGGTAACAGAAAAAATGCTACAAAATTTATTTTTTTTAAATGTAATTTTTTGGGACTCATCACAAGACATTCTGGATGTTGGTTCCACAAGAGAGGAGCCTGATAACTGAAAGATCTTCCTCCCATTCTGCTTTTGGAAACTCTAGGGACTACAAGTAAGCCTGCAGTTTGAGAGTGAAGTGCTCTGTAGGGAAATGATGGAACAAGAAGATCTGTAATATAAGATGGAGCTAGGTTGTTGAGAGCTTTGTAGGTTAGACTTATTCTGCTTGATCTGACTGCAGCCTTTGACACAATTTCACACAAAAATCTTCTGGACAGACTTTCCTTCCTTGGCATTGTAGATACACCTCTCAACTGGTTCCATTCATACCTTTCAGACCGCACTCAGTTTGTTCAGTTAAAATCATCCATGTCTCATCCTGTTTCTGTTACCTCAGGAGTTCCACAGGGCTCTGTCCTGGGACCCTTGTTGTTTATCATTTATCTTCTCCCCCTGGTTTCATTTTTTGCAAATATTATATTCAGTTTCACTGCTACGCGGATGACACCCAACGTTATCTCTCAACCAAACCAAATTCTACACTTCCACCTTCGTCCCTTACTGATTGTCTACTAGAAATAAAACACTGGTTCAATTTAAACTTTTTAAAACAGAACTTCTTTTAATTGGCACTAAATCAATACTAAACAAACTTCATAGTTTCTCCATTCCGGTTGATAACTCTTCCATCTTTCCCTCTCATCAGGTTAAGAGTTTCATGATTTTTTTCCCACTCTATCAAATCACATGGATTCCTCATTAGTAATGGGAGGTGATCTCAACTTTGGTTTCGATGACAAAATAGACAGACTGAATGCAGTGGGAACTCAATGCAGTTGGCAATCTATAAATATAGTTAAACAGTATATGAATGATTATGGACTCTGCGATGCATGGCGTACTTTTCACCCTGATAGCAAAGAATATTCTTTCTTTTCACATGTGCATCACTCATATTCTCGTCTTGATTATTTCATAGTAAGCAATTCATTGCTGACCAACATTTCAGACACTAAGATACACACTATTGCTGTCAGCGATCATGCACCAGTTACTCTAAATTTAGATAATAAAAAAGAAACAACAAAAAATATAAATTGGAGATTAAATACATCACTGCTTCAAGAGGAAGAATTTTTGCAATACTTTAAAAAAGAATGGACATCATATTTAGAGTTTAATGACTTGCCAGGAACTTCAGCATGTACACTTTGGGAGGCTGGGAAAACAGTCATGAGAGGTAAAATAATATCCTATTCAACAAATAAAAAGAAAAAAGAAAATAAACGTATTGAGGAATTAGAGAAATCCATTAAACTATTAGAAGGTCTACAAGGAGAGGAAACACAGCAAAAGCTACGCAAATTAAAATTAGAACTAAATGAATATATTGATAAGAAAAATAAATTCTTGATACAAAGACTTAGATTAGATAATTTTGAATACGGTAATAAATCAGGGAACTTTTTAGCTAATCAACTCAAATTAAACAAAGAAAAAACATCTATATATGGTATTAAAGATAAACATGGAAATATAATTCATGATGAGGGAAAAGTAAACAATGTTTTTAAAGATTTCTATAAAACTCTATACACTCCACAAATAAATCCATCTAATGAGGATATTAATGAATTCTTGGAGAAAGTAACACTTCCAAAACTAGATATTAGTCAATCATCAAAACTAGACTCACCATTAACATCAGATGAGCTCCATGAAGCAATTAAAAGCATGCCTAATAAGAAATCTCCAGGTCCTGATGGATATCCAGTAGAATTCTATAAAAAATTCTGGGATATACTGGAACCGATATTTTATAGAGTGCTACTTGAGTCAGAAGAAAATGGCAGGCTACCAACACATATGAATTCAGCCAACATTAGTCTCTTATTAAAACCAGGCAAAGACCCAGTATTACCTACCAGTTATCGTCCAATCTCTCTTATTAATGTTGATGTTAAAATAATTTGTAAAGTCTTATCTAAAAGACTAGAGAAGATAACTCCTGTTATTATACATCCAGACCAAACCGGATTCATAAAAGGAAGACACTCAAACACAAATACACGAAGATTATATAATGTAATAGAGTATTCGTATTTTAAAAATATTGAAACAGCTATTTTTTCTTTAGATGCTGAAAAAGCATTCGATAGAGTAAATTGGAATTTCTTATTTGCTACCTTAAATAAATTTGGATTTGGGAATTACTTCATTAACTGGTTAAAAATATTATATAGTTCACCAACAGCGTGCGTCAGGACAAATAATCAATTATCTTCAAGCTTCTGTTTACAGAGGGGCACCAGGCAAGGTTGTCCACTTTCACCAGCATTATTTGCTATTTTTATTGAACCTTTAGCAGCAGCAATAAGGCAAAGTGCTGATATTAAAGGCATAAAGGGTAGAAACATAGAACATAAAATTAGTCTTTATGCTGACGATGTTTTGCTTTTTCTTGAGAACTCAGGAAACTCAATATCTAATGTTATCAAATTAATAAACTCGTTTTCAAAAGTTTCTGATTATTCTATAAACTGGACAAAGTCTACAGTTCTTCCAATAAATTGCGTGTTTAATAATTCTCTTAATGAAAGACTACAATCAGGTAACATTAAATATTTAGGTGTTAATATCTCTCCTAAATTGGAAGATTTAATAAAATTAAATCATATCCCACTATTAAAGAAAATTGAAGACGATCTTACTAGATGGAGATCTCTACCCATATCACTTATGGGAAGAGTTGCCTCAGTAAAAATGATGGTGCTGCCGAGAATAAATTATTTATTCTCAATGATTCCAAATAAACCTTCAACTGAATGGTTTAAGTCCCTGGACTCTTCTATATCTAAATTCCTTTGGAAAAATAAAACTCCACGTATTAGTTTAAAAACATTACAGAAATCTAAAGATACCGGAGGATTAGAACTTCCAAACTTTTATTACTACTATTTAGCCAACAGGTTACAATATATATCAAATTGGTTAAAACCGAATGCATTAGATGAAACTTGGATAGATATAGAACAAACTTTATGTAATAATATTAGGATTTCGGATTTACCATTTATTAGTATCAATATAAAAAACATGTCTGCTTTAAAAGTATCAGTATTAGCTCATCTCTGACAGCATGGTGGGAGTATCTGAAAATGACAAAGTCTTCACTACGCCTCTCTGGAACAATCCTGACATTCAACAAGAAAATAATGTTAAATTTCCCAGGTTGGAGAATGAAAGGAATTGAATGTCTGGAAGACATATTTGAGGGTATAGACTTTATTCCATTCAATAAATTAATAATACAATATGACATTGATAATAAATATTTCCTACAATACCAACAAATTAAGTCTATTGTAAAAAAGAAATTTAACCTTAATAAAACATTGTTGGAAACACCAACATGTGTGTTAGAGTTCATTAATCTTCAACCCCCCAAATTATTATCTAAAATATACAAAAAACTGTCTAGAATCGATGACTCAATAACACTACCTGTTGAAAAATGGGAGTCAGATTTATCAATCAACTTTGAACAAAAAATTTGGTCTCAAGTATGTATGTTCTGGAGACACTATTGAACAAGTAATGGATTTATTAATGAAGGAGTTTGTAAAGATTCAAAACTGGTTTAGACTCAACAAATTATCATTAAATTTGGATAAAACATACTACATGATATTTAGCAATAAAAATAAATCAATAGACATTCCATTTTTTATCGATGATTCAGAAATACGCAGAGTCAATGAGGTAAAATTCTTGGGTGTTATTATTGATGATAATTTATCATGGAAACAACATATAAATTTAGTTAAAACAAAAATATCTAAATCAATTGCAGTACTTTATAGGGTTCGATATCTACTAAATGATAAATCTTTGTATCTGTTATATAATTCATTGATTGTGCCACATTTGATTTATTGTGTAAGTGTATGGGGAAAAGCATGCAAAAGCAATACAATGCCTATTTTTATTATGCAAAAAAAGATTGTGAGAATTATAACCAGAAATCATTATTGTCACCCTTCTGGTGTATTATTTTCTCAAATGAAGCTACTGAAATTCTATGATTTGGTCGATTACAACATTTTGTTACTTATGTATAGAGCACATAATAATATACTACCATCAAATATTCAAAGGTTTTTTGTGAAAAGAACAAGCTGTTACAATCTTAAGGGTAAAGATGTGTTTGTTAAACCACAGTTCAGAACAAGTTTGAAGGGAAGAACTACAGTAATACAAGGCGTAACATTGTGGAATAATTTAATGCCAGTATTTAAAGAAGCTAAATCAATTTCTGTATTTAAGAAAATTGTCAAAGTTGAATTGTTAAACAAATATGATTGAATGTAACTGAGTAATCCATATATTGTTGGTTAAACGAGTTATTTACTTATTTTGTTATTAGAGAGCAATTAGTTTGTATTAGATAGATAGGAGCAGATTTAATAAGATATTTTCTTCATCTGCTACCTTTTCATTTTACACCTTATATATTTTTTATCTTTTCATTCGCTTGTCATTTGTTGTATCACATTTTGTAAAATGAATAAACTTAAATAAAATAAAAAAATACTTTTAAATTGACTAGAATCTCCAATTTACAATTAATACAATATAAGGTTCTCTATAGAGTACATTATACAGGTCAGAGAATGTTTAAGATGGGTTTTACACCATCTAACAACTGCTCACAGTGCAAAGGCAATATACCTGATGATTATATTCACGCACTCTGGTTCTGTCCACCCGTTCAGAGGTTCTGGGTACAGGTATGTGAAGACTTGTCTAAATGTTTGAAACTTAATATCCCACTCTCTCCATCTGTTTGCTTATTGGGTATCTTTGAAGATGTTATACTAGAAAAAAATACATCCTGTATGCTCTTCACTGCCTTATGCATCGCAAAGAAAACCATACTCGTAAATTGGAAAAATAAAAATAATCTTAGCATTAATCAGTATAAAAATCTTCTGTTAGATCATATTAGTCTTGAAACAGCATCTGCCGACACATCGGATCAATCTATTTGGCATTCTTTGATCGGCTCCGTTACGTAGTGAGGGTGGGGGGTCTGGGATCTGGCCTTGTGGGGCATTGGGGCTGGTGGGGGGGAGGTTGGGGTTTAGGGCGCCGGGGGGTTGGGGCTGCTTAGGCGGGGAGGACCCTGCCTTTGACCTGGGGAGGACCGGGGGGGTTCTGGGGGATGTCTGCCGGGGCGGCATGCAGTGGTCGGCGGCGGCGGTCATGGGTCGCCGGTCGGTGACCCGGCTGTGCTGGGGTGGTTTCGGGGTGGGCGCCGGGAGCTTGGGATTCTGGGGGCGTGTCGTCCCCGGGCTTGGGCCTGTGGGGGTCGGGGGTCTTGAGCTCTGGCGGGCGGGTCGCCGGGCTATGGGCTGGCTGGCGCTCTGGTGCCCGGCTCTGGCCGGGGGCCCTCGGCTCGCTGGTGGGTTGGGGGTTCATGTGCTAGGGGGTTGGGTGTCTGGGGGCGTGACTGGTGGCCAATGGGAGGGGGGCGGGTAAACCCAGCCTGGGTGTCTAATGTGTTATGTGTTCTGAAAGTTGTTAATATGAAGGGTGGGTGTAGTATTTCTTCTGGGGTGGGGACTAAGTGGATGTCCTTGATGATGGTCTTGGACTATGCTTGGCCGGTGTGCGGGCCCTGGTTGGGGCCTGTTCTCGGTGCTTCCTGGCTCTGTCGGCGGTTGGGCGGGCGCTCTTGGCCGTGTCGTCCATGTGGGATTTTGTGTCTTCTTGGGCGGCGGGCTGACTGCGGTTCGCAGGGGTCGTGGCGGCCCTGGTGGGTGTGGGCTGTTGGTTCTGCTGTTGGCGGCCCTCGGGACCGTGTCCCTCTCTGGTCTTGACTCAATGGCCTGGCGGTCGGAGAGGTGTTTCTTTTGCCTCGCTCCTTGGGTGGACCTTGGCGAACTGGGGGGGGGGTACGCAGGGTCAGCGGGGGAGCTGACTCGCTGCGGGAGCATTGTTCCTGCAGATATTTTCTCCCCATCCCTCACCACGCACCTCCGCCCTCTTCATCTTAAATTAATACATGTAGGGAATTTGAGTCTCGGGTGTGCTACAACGGTTTTACATCTCTGTTGTTCAGAACCACCTGGGACTCAATTTTATATACACTTTAGACATTCATTCATAAACATCCTCATAAAAGTCACATATAGGGAATGGAATGAGCACTATGGTTATGGGTGGCGGGATGACATCACTCTCGCCCCCATGCCTATGCTCACTCAACATTATGCATTTAGACAATAAGGGCCTGGGTTAGAGTTGGAGTGGAGGGGAAACTGGTACAATGCCAGCCTTTGCTCCTTCTCTTTCCTTTTTAAGTACACTTTAGAACAACACTCACCAACAGTACATTTGGGGACGGGGGTGTGTGTGTCGGGGTCTTGATTTGTTAATTTCAATTTTATTTATTTATGTATTTATTTATATATATATATATTATTTATTTATTTTTCTCTTACCCCCCTGGTTGCCTGGCGGACATTCTGGGGGTGGGCCGTCAGGGGTTGTCCTGGGATGTGGGGGGGGGGGCTGCGGGTTCGCCGTGGGCGGGGCTGGCAGTGCGCTCCCCCTGGGGCTGCTTGGACTCGGGTGTCCTGTCCTGTCCTGTCGGCAGGGCGCGGGTTGGGCCGAATCTTGGATGTCTGCTACTCTCCACCCCAGAATGAATGGGCCTACCTCCTGGGTTTGGATGTGGGCTGCCCCACGTAGGGGGCAGGTACATGTCTTGGACCTAGGGGGTATAGAGTGTGCATCGGGATTATGAATGGAACGTGTCGTTATTGTATGTCTTTCTGTGAGTGAGGGTGAGGATGAGGGTGGGTCTGAGTGAGTGTGTCTGTGTATGAATGTTTAAGTGTCAGGCTGGGACTTGGACTGCCCCCTCTCTGATACTTCTGAGGCTACTAGTGTCGCGCTCCTGCCACGTGGCCCCCTGGTGGGTGTTCCTTTGCCTGCGGGCGTGCTTGGGGCCCTCACTATCTGGGGTTGGGCGCTTGGGCGTTTGTCGGCTCGGCCTGGTGGCTGCCTGGTGGGGCTCGTGTCCTCTGGTCCTTTCGGGTCTGGGCCTGAGGGATGGGCGTCCCCGGTGCCCGGGCCTCGGTGACCGGCCCTGGGGCTACGTCAGTGCAGCGGGCTCCGGCGGGGGCCTATGAATTTGTCGCGTTTGACCGCGGGGGGTCATTGTGTGTGGTCGCTGGTGGGATTCGTCCGGTTCTTCCCCTTGGTCGGATCTGGGGAGTGGGCGAGTGGCTCGTCCTGTTCGGGTGGCCCTGGGGACTCTGGGCTCGGGGTCCTTCCTGGAGTCTTGGGCTTTGATCGCCCCTTCGTCTGCCTCGGGCTTTGGGGGGACGGATCTCTGATGCTTCACAGTCGCTACTAAATGTTCTATTGGAGGAACCTTATTCACTTATGCATGCTCACAACCACACACAAATGGATGCAGGGATGTATATGTAGATATATGCAGATATGTAGATGGGTATATGAATGAATATAAATGTATATGTATGTATACTGTATATATATTTGTAGGTATGGGTATGTATATTTATAGAAATCTACTGCAAGGTCATGAAGATTATTAGTCTTTATGCATGTATGTTTCGTTGCTGTGTTCTGTCATGTGCTTTGCAGGATTGCGGACGGAGGTTGGGTGTGTTTGCCGTGTGCTCTTTTTGTGGATAATTGTTGTTTTGTTATCTTACTTTCTCTTTTCTTTCTCTCTATTAAAAAAAAAAAAACACATTTAATTAACTCGTGTGATTTCTTTCAACTTGAAGTCTTCACTTTGACTCTGATCAGGAGCTTGTTCCTGGCTGCAAACACTGAACGCATCTTTATGCGTTTGTGTTGCGCAGCAGCAGCCCCAGTGAGCACTCAGGCAAACTGACGTGGGGTTTGCCAAATCATGTCCCTGCCTGGGAATGACGTTCCTCCTGCACATTCCAGTTATATTTAGAGCCTATATATACTGCAGTCGCCCCCTAGGCTTTGTTGACTCTGCAGCAGACGGCTGCAGCACTAAAGACATGATAGTGTCTGATAGTGCAGCATTCCGAAGTGAATAAAACACAATCAGACCTCACGGATGGTTTCAGTTTTAATAAACATTGTTTTGGTGATAATAGCGCATTAAATGGAGGCACTTAAGAGTTGAAAATGAGGTCAAAGCTGGCGTAAATGAGTAGTGAACACATAAAGGAGCGCAGATAAGAGCTCGAGTTGCGACAGTGGTTTGACCCAGAGAGCAGCTGAGCTTTGTGGGTAAAGTGCGCTCTGCGCTGGTATCCGCCCATATTCTGGATCAGCACACGGAGGAGCGGCGGATCAGATGGAAAGTTCAATCGATTAATTTCTCCACTTTTTGTTTTTTCCTCCCCCCACTCCACGTTTCTCGCATGTTCCCGTTTGGCTCCCAACTCGGCGTCAGACCCACTTGAACGCGGGCATTTGTCGACGAGAAGAAGTAGGAAATGCAGAGATCGCGTGAAGCCAGAGGCTCTGTGTGACGCGGAACTCCACTCGCTGAAAACAAGGTAAATCAAACCCGTTTATTCACATTTATTACACCATTTCCCCCGCGCTCCCGCTGATAATTACAGGTAATCTTGTAGGGGGTTTATAAACTTTGAGCTAAATAGTTTTTATTTTTAGAACAAACTACGCCCAGTTGTTCAACTACTACAGTCTGGCCCTGCACTGCAGAGCTTTGCTAGCTTGTCGATGGCGGCTTCCCTTTTGCTTTTGAATGAACGATGGCGGCTGTGTTGGGCACAAACTGCACACAGTACAGGTTTATCGGATTGTTTTTGCTGAACACAACAGGAAAGTGTACATTTGGCTGCCGTGTGTTCACTTTTAGCTTGCGAGCGACCTGAATGCTAATGCTAGCTAACGGCTGAGCCGCCCGGTGCTCGGAGGCTTCCTCTCTACTGTATTCAGGTCAGGGCGCAGGATTTAAATCAAATTCCTTTCAACTTTTTTTCTTTTCTTTAAAAAAAAAAAAGTCCACCCCAGGTGTCCGGGTCTGCTTGAACAAGCTGCTTCCATTGAAAAGCCTCACATACTGCAGGCAGCAAACTGTTTTCAAAGTAGCATTTTGTTGATGTGGCTGCTAATCAATCTCCATTAGTCTTCGGGTTGTGCTGAGATATCGAGCAGCTTTTCCAATGTAAGATGAGGTTTTAAGTGAAAAGAGTGTCCAGGAGTCGACTTTAAATCCACAACATCGATAGTTAGAAGCCACAAAAGGAAAATGTGAAAGTTTTAGTTTTAAATGTCCCTCCTCTGCTGCTCCAGAAATGATAGAAATGACAACACAAAGAGGCTGTGTTCACCTCCCTGATTGTTGCTGAAGACATCTGAACAAGTCCTTTCAGTTGCAACTTTCATCATCTACAAACATGAATTGTATGTACCAGATGAGCATCATTGCAGTGGTTTTTGAGGTTGTCTTTTCTTTTACTAAGCAGAATGTTTTAAATATATTTTTGTTAATAAAAGCCCACTACACTGTTTAGTTTTGTCTGTTTTTACACATGGAATCAATACGTGGTGGCTTTGTGCTGTAACTTCTGAAAAGGCCGGCTGCCTCTATTGATGGATGTTGATCCACAAAGCAGTCAGACAGCAGAACGCTTCCCAGCTGGCTGTCACTTTTGGAGATTTAATGTAATCTTATAGATTTATGCCTGTGGTTGGATTCAGTTCCTGAGCTGGTACTATTTTAAAAATAGGACTCACAGGGCTTCTGTGTTCAGACCTTTATTTATGTGTGCATGTGTTTACAACCGAACAATTTCTAAATTTAGTCAGTTTCAACTTTTACTTTAAGCTTTCCTGAATTCATATGCATTTTCCTCCAATACTATATGTACTACAGATTATTCGACAGATTCCATTTTTGATGTCTGAATGTTTTTTCTTCTCCTTGTGCTTCTTGTTGATTACTAAAGCCCGCTCAGCAGTATGAAGTCTATATTTCCAACGATTCAGCAGTGTTTTGAACTTTCCGACAATCTTGAGCGCACACATTTCACAGTTTATCAGACAGTAATAACAAACACTAGCTGGATGCAGAAACAGAAATCACACACGGACATTTCTGCCAAGCTTTAAAAACAAATACATTTTAAATGAATTTATTTATCTTAAATAAAAATGCTTTTATTATAGTGTTTTTTAAATTAACATTTTACAAAGAAAACTATGCTTTGCAGACTTTGTAAATTATTTTTTAGATTTTTGTATATTTTTTAGGATAATTGTTTGCATTTTTAAAAAGTGGACTAATGCTTTTATATCTTGCACATTTTAAATAATCAATTCATTGCTATTTAAGCAACTGGTTAACATTTATATACTACAGTTAATAAAGGTTGAGAAATGTATTTTAATTTTACTGAAACATTTTGAAACTATGTTGTGCATGTTTTTTGTTTCTCACATGTCTGTTAACAACCCCACAACAAAAGTTTAGTTACAGCATCGAACATCTGATTTGATGTGGAAATGAATAATTCTCAGTTTATATTAACACTTTGGAAAAACTACTGATTCACCACAATAAAGTGCTAAAAAAGTTTTGAAATTTGCCTCAACTACCGGTACTTGAATTTGCCTTTAGGAAGGATATAAGAAAACTACTTTAACTTGGTTTCAAGGTGAAAACAATAGAAAACCGAATTTTTCTTTCCGAGGTTTTGATGATGTCTCGGGTGAATCGATGATGTGACACTTGACTGCTCATGTCTGTTTAAATATTCTGAAATCTTCTTTTTTTTCTCCGATGTTTCAGGTAAATCATGACAGAATATAAGCTGGTTGTGGTGGGGGCTGGTGGCGTAGGCAAGAGCGCACTAACAATTCAGCTCATCCAGAATCACTTTGTGGATGAATACGACCCGACTATTGAGGTAAAGAAACTGAGCTGCTACACCCGTACACACCCTCCCGTTCTCTCAGGTCAGCAGACCAGCTGCTCCTGAGCGACCCAAAAACAAAACGAGAACTTCGAGGGGATCGTATTTGCGCGGTTGCTGCTCCTAAAATGTGGAACAACCAGCCTTTGAGTATCAGATAGGCGCCCTCCCTGTCTGTTTTAAAATCACTTTTTAAAAATTCTTCTCTTCTCCTTTGCTTTTGACACCACCTGAGATGTTGATTTTCAGTCCAATTTTAGTTTAAACTAAATAAATTTCAATGATTGATCCATTTGTTTTTGTTTAATATAAAGCTGTTTTTGGTTGGCTTTATTATACTTTTATTATATATTGTGACTGCTATTGATTTTATTGACTGTAACTGTGCAGCACTTTGGTCCTAAGGTTGTTTAAAGTGCTTTATAAATAAAGCTGGTAAGAAAAGCTGTAAAGCGTAGTCACTCAACGTTGCGACTGTCTCAGACATTTTACTTCTGTGCCAAGATACAGGAGTACAATTAAAACACACACACACATAAACTTTTTAAAAAGCTGGAACTTGCAACAGGCTCTACTGGTTTTAAGTTAAAAAAAAAAAAAAAAGAAGACACCAAACAGGTTTATAATGCCTTTTCATGCCTGGCTACCTGCCCAGTTTCTCAGTGCCATTCTGTGGAGTGTGAACAGACTCATTATGATTTCAATCAATTATTGAAATGCTGTGGCAGGTCGGAGCTCTACCATAGTTAGACACAAGATAGCATCTGAAAGTACGGCTGCTCATTGGATGAGTCTGTAATTATTGCTGTTGGGTCCAACTGAATGTAGCCATCAGTTCAATGAAGAACCGGAGTACTTTGACACTGGCTGGAACCTTTTTGTAATATGAGCTCTGCAAGAAAACCGTGCCCCTTTGCAGCTGGAGAGGGGCAATAATTTAAATGGTGTCTTGTTTGTAAACATGGGATTGTAATTATTAATGTTGGAACAATGGAAAAAACAGCTTTGTTTTTGTTGATCCAAAACATGATCAACAGATTATTGAATAATGTTATAGGCATTTACATACCGTTTCATTTTTCCCAGTCGCTTATTGTTGAATAGTTATCTGGATATTCTTGAAGCTGCAAAATTCTATCCAGTGTAAAATAATCCTTGTTATTTATTGTTTAAAACTCCGTCATTCTTTTTATTTTATTTTTATTTTTTATGGTATCTAATAATGGAAATTTAGGCTTTATTTTTGTGTCCGGCTTCTAATAATTTTTTTAAACGTTTACTGTTTCAGGACTCCTACAGAAAGCAGGTAGTTATCGATGGGGAGACATGTCTACTGGACATCCTCGACACAGCAGGTCAGGAGGAGTACAGCGCCATGAGGGATCAGTACATGAGGACAGGGGAGGGTTTCCTCTGTGTCTTTGCCATCAACAACACCAAGTCCTTCGAGGACATTCACCACTATAGGTGAGTGAGGGGTCCAGTCTGCCCACTAGGGGTGTAACAGTATGCTAAAATCACATTTCGGTTCGGTTCAGTTTCAAGGAGGGCTCGGTTCGGTTTATTTTCGGTACAAAAAAAAAAAGACAAAATAAAGACTTACAAAATGTTTATTTTGAAATATGCCAAAAATACATTTGTATAAAAATAAATAAAAGTGACCCATTTGGATGATATTTTAAATAAACAGCATTCTTTACAATAAATAAACTAACAATAACAAAAATCTTAATAAATACAATAACAGTCAGAACCAGATCAATAAGCAGCAACAGACAGTTTACAATCTAACTAATCAAGTTTTACGTTTTTGTCCAAAAAGACCAACTTGTCCACATTTTCTGCTAAAAGCACAGATCTAGTTCAGTGAATATCTCCTGCCATCTCAATAACAACAGTAGCAGCAGTGTCTGTATTTGTCCTCATTACTCACAACCTCTTGGACCTGCTCCCACCTGTCCCTGGAAAAGTTCAGAGTTCAGTTCAGTCATCACACACTTCTTAGCTGAAGGTAATGTCTGGTGGATGTCCCTGAAGAGGAAGAAGTCAGCTGCTGTATCTCTGTCCCAGACTGGAAATAAAACACAAAGAGGTAAAAAAAAAAAAGTTTATAAGATTATAACTTTAAATTTAAAAAATATTCATTAGATATTAATAATAATAATAATAATAATAATAATAATAATAATAATAATAATAATAATAATAATAAAAGAACAATACCTCTTCTTGAACGGTTGTTATGAGCTGGGTGAACCTCTCGGTCATCATCAGGGCAGGGCTTTAATAAGCTCCAGGGCTTGTTGACAATATCAGTTTTAACTTTTTCATAAAGTGATGAACTTTTTGGCTTAAGTGTTGACATGAGGGATGTTTCGTAGCAACGCTCAAGAACTTTAAAGCTGGCGAAGAACTTTAAAGCTGACGTGTTAAAAAAACAAACAAAAAAAACTTTAAAGCTGGCGAATCAAAAACATTCCGACGTAGATTCAGAGATTAAAAACTCATACAGTTTGTGTTATTGCTCTGGACCGCTCTGAATTACCTGATAAAGTTGTTTAAATGCTGCTGTTAGCACTGTTTGCTACAAGTTGCTTTTCTTCGTTCACGTAGTTTCCAGTGCGTTCACGTTAGACATGTTGCTGCAGTTCCAGTCTTGTGAAACAACGTCCACACAGCTTTGGATGTGCGCTCGTCTTTTAACAAGAAAGCCATAACGTTCCCAAACAACGAGATGCATGCTAGGCGGCTAATGCTGCGTGTGCTGCAATAGTGCTGTGCTGAAACGCGCCCAGGAAATGTAGTTCCGCGGCACACATTCTCCCGTTAATAAGGGAAAAATTAACCTAAACGGTACGCAGGTGGACCGAACGTGCCGTACCGAAACGGTTCGGTACACCCACGTGTACCGTTACATCCCTACTGCCCACCTGGTGTGAATTTTTTAAAATCTCATTAAAATGATCCTAAAAATATTAAACATAAGGCAGCTAGTGGGATTTTTGTAGCTTAAATCAACCTTGTGATAAATATTTATGCTGTCCCAGTGTCTGATTTGAGAAAGACGGCTTCTACATGGCTATAAATATATACATTAATATTCTTTTAACATTGCTAAAAGTGTATGTCTTTTTCATGACAGTTTATAAGTGTACTAAATATAAACGTACAGAAAAACCGTTTCGGTTTTACAGAATATGTTTTAAAGTCTTAATTACTGCAACATTCAGCTAAAGTAAAATAAATGAAAAATTTGCCAATTAAAGTTTAATTACTGTACAGAGCTTTACTGACAAAACCAACAGTCTGCTCAGTACGGCCTGCTCATCTGTTTCTCTTCTTCTATCGGTGCTTCTTACGCTTTTCAAACAACTTGGTTCATAGATTTTAATGAATTTCAAACAAAATTCATCATAGCACATCAAATCGGATACTATCAAACATATTGTGCCAATTAAAAAAAAGCGGGAAAAAAAGAAGAATTTACTCAATGTTATTTCTATTGCACTTGATTGTGTGTCTGAAAAATTTCAAAGTTTTTAGTTTTAGAGTCTAATAGCTTCACCAATTTATCTTCAATTTATATTACAAAAAGAAGCAGGATGTGTCTTTGTCCTGCCTGGTATGAAAATGTAGGGGTAGGGCTGAATTGTAGGGGAATGGTGGAAATGGAAATATGTCTGAGCTGGGATTATGCACCATATTAACTCTGAACTAAAATCGACCTGTTTTCCAAATGCTTTTTTGCTCTTTAAAGGTTCAGTATGCAGTTTCTGTAGAACTGCAGCACTTAGAAATATTTTCAACAGGCAAAGCATTCTGATCCCTCCCCCTCAGAGCCATATGTGGCTCTGCCCCCTTGTGGTCTGTTGAATTTCAAATTCAAGCTCTGTTTTTATTGGCTGATTCAAATTCAAGCTCTGTTTTTATTGGCTGGTTACAAACTCTGTTTTTATTGGCTGGAAAATGGCGGGTCACCTTTTCTTTTTAGAAATGCTTATTTACCACCTGGAGAAGCAAGGGGACAATATTTTTTTTAATTTTTTTTCAGAGATTACCTGGCTAACATCAGTCTGTCAGGAGGTAGTGACAGAGTGAAGAAATATGTTCATAAAAAAAGCTACATACTGAAGCTTTAACGTGAAAATATTTACTAAAGTCACTGCATTTGTCTTTTTGTATCGTTTGTAGCTGCCTTGATGTAGTCAATTACCTAACAGCTGTTATTTAGATTAATTTTTTTCTTTTTGAACATCCAGAGAACAAATTAAACGGGTGAAGGACTCTGAGGATGTCCCCATGGTGTTGGTAGGGAATAAGTGTGACCTGCCGACTCGGACGGTGGATACAAAGCAGGCTCATGACTTAGCACGCAGCTACAACATTCCCTTTATCGAGACCTCAGCCAAAACAAGACAGGTGAGTGCCCACCCACAGCTTCCTTAGTACTGCTGCCTAGCTTTATTTTGATTACCGTACGTTTGTGTTTTTGTTCCCAGAGAAATTCAGATCTGTGTAATTTTGACAGGTGTCCTTGGGAGGGGTTAATACATTTTGCAAGAAATGTGATTATATCATGTGGTCCTGTTGATTTGTGTCACTTTACTGTCTCTAATGGTCTTTTTTTTATAATAATATTGCTGGGAAATTTACCAGCTAATGTGTTGAGCTTCATTAAATCCTCTTTGGATAATTGAATTTTTTATTTATGGGGGATAGTGTGATCATTGCATGCTAATTTGTCATGTGTATGTGAAATTACATCATCATTAGGCCCACCTGCAAAGGGTCTCACACAATAAATAATCAGCAAATCAGTTGATTTGTGTCAAGGTGTCTGCATGAAAGGACAAACTGTCAGTAATTACTGGGCGGTTAATGATTCTGCTTACTGGTCACTGTCACTGGGTGCTGGAAGATTTGCTGTGGTGTCGCCTCCTGTGGTGTGTGTTGTGAGCATGGCCTTAGGAAACTGACTGATGGAGCGATCTATAAACACATTATTCCTGGTTTCTTGCGCGGGGGAGTGAATCATGGTTCTTTCTGGTGTGGGGAAATTAATGTCACAGTGACTAATTTCTTGCAGCTTTACTATTCAGTTCACCCAGTTTTGTCCACCTATCCCTACCTGAGTGGACCAGTAATTTCTGTCCATGTGGTGCCGTTTCTGTTCATTAGGCAACTGTTGCTTTCATTGGAAGCAAGTTGTTGTTATTCCAGATACTTTCTATTGACTTCTCTGGAAAAAAAAAATTTCACCTCTATTGCCCAACACACAACTTATATGATAAATACATGCACCCATCACATGTACTGAGCTCCATGAAAGTGATATTTCACTCAATTATTCACATATTGCAGGGTACACAACTTATATGATAAATACATGCACCCATCACATGTACTGAGCTCCATGAAAGTGATATTTCACTCAATTATTCACATATTGCAGGCTTGGAAAGTGTTTACTGTATCTTAAAAAAAAAAATTCTTACACTGGCTGTTCCACCATCTTTGGCTCTGTTCACACTGCAGGTTTCAATTACTAATTTTTGCTCCATCCGATTTGGACTGCTTTTGCCTGCAGTGTGAACGTAGCCGAAGTTTGAATTGTCTATATTAAAGACCATGACCTCCTCCCTGTTGTCAGGACTGCACACACTTGTGCACATGTATACGCCAGTGCAGTACCAAAAATAGTTGTATAATTTTATTTGCAAGCCTCTTTAGAAGATATTTCCTTAAAAGCAGTCCCTTTGATGTTTCATACGTTTGTGAAACCCTGAACTTTTCATTACAAGACACTGGTCTCAGACCGGTCGCTGAACAGAATGACCTGAACTGTTTTTGACCAGAGTTCAACGTTTTGTCCTCAACAATCCAAAAGTTTTGTTTGTGCTTTTCTAAAAATATGTTTGACACAGTTTACAGCAGGTGACCTCTTAGTCAAAGCTAAAATATTTTAGATCCTCAGAGCTGAAAATGGGGAAATCCGACAACTTGGGATTGCTTTTAGAAGTATGTCAGCAACAGTAAAAAAAATTAATTTTGACACATTTTCAATCTGTGTGCAAAAAATTTGAAGATTTGTTGAACAGTTTCATTTGCTGCGAGCAGGGATGCAGCTTCTCTCTGACATGTTTTACAACCATTTTTCCGGTTTGTGCACAATGATTCAGGAAGCTGCTCTTGCAGGTCTTATTGTAAACATCAATCTACGCGGTACTCAACGTTTACTGATGCCTTTTGCTTTACATCATTTACTTTTTTTACATACTGTAATCACATTTAAAATCACTGTATATTTGCTTTGTAGTGCTAAACTTGTACGATTTTAACATCTTCTGTCTTTCTCCATCACATAATGAAGCGTAAGCATATTTTGCATCAGTAATAACATCCTTATAAAACACATTAACTGCTGAGCACTGAGCAGTACAGTTACAGATTAAGCAAAGCTTAAAATCAATGATTTTGCTTTTTTTTTTTTGTAAAAGTTATTTATGTGTCAAGTCAAAGTCAACTTTATTGTCAGAACTGCAATATGTACAGGACATACACAGGATTGAAATTGTGTTTCTCAGTCCCTCGGTGCAACAGTAACCATTTAAACACTAAAACACTGAAACATTTAATAAACATAAGCATAAAATAGTAAAAGTGTAACACTGTCCTGAGTTTTCATAGTAGTATAATATAATATATAGTATAATATAATAGTATGTGTGATTGAAAGCAAAAAATAAATATAGAAATTACTGTTGCAAAAAGCTAGTGTGACGGAGCAGACAAGTTGCATTATGGAGGATAAAGCAAAGCTGTAGAGAGCCTGCAACTCAGAGTTGATGGAAATCTTCCAACACCCCCTTGTGTGTGCTGCAAGCAGACCTACAGATAGACGTTTCATCTAAAAATGTTGTTCTGTGATATAAATATAAAAAAAAGTTGTTTGCTGCTTCTCTAACTTGAGAAATAAAGGTGACAAATCTGTGAGAAGCCCTTTAAAATACCTTAAAATACATGTAGTAAGAATACGAAATGACAAGCCATTCTAAGTGGACAGTAATACTGTGCACCAAGGAGTACGGTAACTTGAGGAAAAAATTATCGTTCATACCCCTTAAGGAGGAAACGGTCAGATCCTTTCCAAGCCTGCAAAGTAAATGTTGAGTTTTTTCAATTACTGTACGCTCTGCGTGATTAACAACACAACACATACCAAGAAGACTCACCTTGAAACAGACCACTCATCTCTCTGTGTATCTGTAGATGATAGCACATGCACCATACAGTATGACCCCCGTGCATTCCTCAGCATTGAGGAAAGTTGTGTCTTATACTGCAGAAAGTGGAAGATGCCTTTTACACTCTGGTACGGGAGATCAGGCAGTACCGGCACAATAAGATCAGCAAGGAAGAAAAGACTCCAGGCTGTGTCCAGCTTAAAAAGTGTGTTGTGATGTGAGAGGGGTAAGTGTACGCAGCATCCTCCAGCTCTGTTTGTGTTGTTAGTGGGGCGTCTGGAAAAGGCCGTGGAAGACGACAACCAGTGCGAGCTGGAGCTTTTAAATGTTCTCAAAGCTAACCTGCTGGTTTCTACGAGGGCTGTGGTGAAGCACTAACATGAGGCTGAAACGTTTTCTTCTTCTTTCAGTGTTTCTGAGTATCGTGGTTGATTATGATCCGAGGCCCTTTTCACACTGAGGTCATTTACTGAGCCAGGGTGCTTTCAAACACATCTTTTTTTTATTTATAATTTTCTTGGGATGGTGAATGAGTGTTATCAAATTTAGTAAATCAACTTTTGGTCTGTAGTTCTGTATAAAAATATATTCTTAAGATCAAAGTTGAGGATGAACCAGAACCAAATTCAGATGAAACTATCAGTGTGAAAATGACCAAACAGGCTGAAATGAGCTCAGGGGGTTTTGACTGGTTAGTCATCTTTTGTGATTAATGGATGTTATTGTATATGTGGGTTAAATCATGCTGAAATGTGTTTCCTACAAGGAATGTGTTTATCACACAGACTTGAATTTCTCTGTTTTGTTTATTTTTGTCCTGTCTTTGTGGCAACCTGAATGTATCACGTTGTTTCCTCAACAGCTCTTTGCAGATCATCACTTAAATTGCTTTTTGTCAGCCAATCAAATGTGTGTAGTGTGTACAGTGACAGCGTGGCATCAACATGACACTAGCTGTATTGCTATGAAGCCTTTTTTTACTTCTGTGATAGAGAGGCTCCATCTTCTCAATAATTTGACATCTTATGGGGTTTACATAGTTTATTTTATTTATCCTTTCCTATTACTGTACCAGGAAGGTCGAACTGAGATAAACCCTACTTCTCATAGGGTGTCCAGGTCAAGATGGCAGCATGTTTTTAATTTTACATAAAGGCTGTATACTTTAGATCTACTTACCATACCTGGGTGTCCCTCTGCTTTTTCTTTGTTGCTCATGAGAAGTGACTGACGCTTGTTTCAATGAGACGTCTAGCGTTCGATGTTAGAAACAAAATAAATGAAAATGTATTTCCAAAACTGTTAACGCAAGTGAACTTGCACTTGTTGTGTGTAAACAACTTTTCTGAATTGGGTTGATGAAATGCTAAAATAAATAAATTAATTAATTTACTGGCAAGTTTTTCAGCCACAATTTGTGAGTTGATTTCCTTCAAAAAAAAATAAAAAAATGGCTTGTATAACTGCAGCTCCTGTTTGTGTTGGTGCCAGACACTGATGGTTTTTACTCTGAAATGCATATTTAATTGCATCATTCACCTTCGTCCTGCTCGTCACAGGCCTGTGACTGTCGGAGACTACAGTAGTTCATGAATCAAAACTGTTAGAAAATAAATCAAATTTTCGTTGCAGTCTCACTGTATTCTGCATGTCTATCGGTGAGCTATTCAGCCACCGTTTGTGCTGCCAGTTTTAAAAACAAAATAAAACCACAACCTTTTTTTTGTTTTTGTTTGCATGGCTCTCAAAGCCATATTCCAGGTCATGCACATTGTTTTGTTGGCCACCTCTACATCTTACCCACTCTGGACCATTTTGTACTCGGCCTAGCGGTTGCCCTCACATTTATGATTTAATCCACTGGAGTTTAGTCATGAACTGCAAAACAGCAACTTTTTAAATACCGGTACTTTTTATTAATTATTTATTATTGACATAGTTTTTAGATCTGGACTTTTTTTTTTTTATCAAAGAAGAGTTGCTGTGCTTGTGTCAAAAGAACAATTTAGCTCTGGAGACTCTTTGGAAATGCCCACGACAAAGTCCTATAACTATTTTGATTGAGAATTTAACTAATTTCCTAAGTTCACAATTCACTTGACAGGATTGTGTCCACTAGGAGCATAAGAGCTCTCATAAACGTTTCAAGACATTTTGGGCTCCTGAGTGTTTTTTAGTGACATTAACTGAATTGGTCATGTTAAACAATCTAGATTTTTGTTTTTCTTTTTTTCTCTCTGGAGTTTTAAGTTGAACATGCTTAAAGGAAACGCTCAGATGTTTTGAAGTGGGGCTCTGTGTAAAGGTTTGATACCTTTCCTGTTGTAAAAAGCTTTTTGAGTGACCTCACTTAGGAGAAATGTTTTATTTCTGACCTGATTTGAGCTAACGGTTAAGCTAAAGAGAGGCCAAGACCTAAAGTGGATAGCTGCTTCTTGGCTTAAATAAAAAACAAAAACAAATAAGAGCAGTTCATTAGAACGATAATCATTAAAACAGCAGCCAGTTTTACATTATGAGATTTACATGGAATTACATGATGACATGCTAGCATAAAAACCAGCAGCAGCTAATTGTGGCACCTCGAGTGCAGCTTGGGGCTTTTCCATCAGGAATATAATATTTCTGCTGGATGCAATGCAAAACTGACAAATGGTGTAAAAGTTTAGAAAATGGCATTTTAAGGAACAGCTAAAAAAAAAATTTTTAATTGAAGTTTATTAAAAATGGTAGTTTTCTTGGCCTTGCTTAGATGTTAGCTCATGAATGTGATCAGATTTAAACGTCATTTCTTCAGAGGTAATTTAAAATCTTTCTACGACGGGTAAGATAGTTATGTTTCATAGTCTTCACAAAACTACACCTCAAAAGATTTAAACAATTGCTGTAAATTAAATACACTTACCGGTACTGTGTTTTTTAAAAAGCTTTTTTTTTTTAACAACATCCGTTTGTTTTGTCTTTTTGTTTCCAGGGTGTTGATGATGCCTTTTATACATTAGTCCGAGAAATCCGGAAGCACAAGGAGAAGATGAGCAAGGAGGGCAAAAAGAAGAAAAAGAAGTCCAAGACAAAGTGTATACTCATGTGAATAACCTTCCTTTTGAAGACAGAGTAAAAAAACAACAAGTTGAACAGTTCAAGTAATACGTTTTGTACATCACACTAAATTATTAGCTTTTTCCCACCCGTTACCGTACTTAATGAATATTATTAAAACTGACCTGAATTTTCTGCCCTTTTTTTATTTGGACTCCAATAAGCTTCATTTTTTAGTGTAGTGCCAGATGCTGACGTGTTGGTGTTGGAGCTGGATGAGCCAGATTAAAAAAAATAAAAATGGTGATAATTTGGATTTAATGGCATCAGTAATAACTTTTGACAAATTTAATAATTATTATTCATGCCTCTTTGCTTGAAATGCCACAACCTGCAAATGTTCATTAATGCCCTTTTTAAAGATGGGATGCCAAAGAATGAATATTCATCCCGCTCACGTCGACAAAACCGATCTGAGGACCAACGTTCAGCCAGATGAGATCCAAATGTCCCAGCCACTGTGTAATTTCCCCGTTCTTGACCTTTAAGCGTGACTTTGTTTTGTCACTGATAAGTATGCATGCAAACTCTTTTCAGAACGTTTTATTACCCTAGTTAGCCATTGATTAATTGCTTTGTATTGTGTGGGGACTGATTTGTCATTGCTAAATGAAAAGAGATGTTTTTTTTTTCTTTTTGCATGATTGGTGTCCTTAATGACATGGAGATTGCAAATAGCCTCCAGTTGATACATTTAACAGAGCCAGCAAGGAGGAAGTCAGACTTGAGTCTAATTTTCAGGTTTATATAAAGCAGTCAATATTTGCTTTTGTGAAAATATTTTTTGATAAATAACAAACTCAAAAGATCCATAATCATTTAAAATAATTTTTGTCTATTTGTTGCAGAGATTTGTTTGACTCTTGTAGAATTGTTCTGAATGATTCTGACAAAAATAACTTCCTTTGTGTTACTAAAACCTTAAATGTGCTCCACGGGAGGGGCTTCACTTTCAATCCAGATGTTCATTGTAAAGAGGGTTTGTGTGCGAGTTGGCATTTCTTTTTAATTGCTTCTGAAAGCAGAATGCAATGTTTGGTTGCAGGTTATAAAGAATTATTGGTGTAAAGGCTCAGAGGGTGTTCAAAAATACAGTCCAAATACAGTTGTAGATTATTTGCCATGCAGATGTTTTCGAACACTTTAGGACTAATGTGCAGAAATGTTGGAAGTAGCTTGCTGGCCCCGCCTTGCAACAGAAATGATTGTGTAATGTGCAATTGGAAATTATGTTTGTATTTGTTTTTAGAGGAGGCATAAATTGCCTTAAATGTTTTTTTTTTTGGTCAAATATCTGAATACAGTAGTTCTAAGAAATGACACCTAGTTTTTCTCATGGGTCGGCCCATACAGTATATCACCCTGTTAACTGTATTTACAGATTGGTTGCCTGGAGGGTTTTTATTTGCCTTTTATCTTTATGTTGAGTGCTGCAGTTAGACATTAAAAAGAGGCTAAACCACAATTAATTAGCCTCAAATGCACACAGTGCTGTTTTGTGGGAGGTGTGAGTGGGGGGTTCGAAGCTATTGTCACAAATAATTAAGATTTGAAACATTTTGCTTTCAGGAGTAATGAGTTTTGACCCGGTTTATTACCTCTTCGTTTTCATGAAGTAGATAATTAGCTGTTGCTGCAATTTTAATTTTGGAGCCCTCTTGTTAACGAAACTGTAAAAAAAAAAAAAGTTTTACTGTAATGTTTGAAATGTTTCTCTCTTTCTTTTGTTGCGTGCCAACAGCTGATTTCTTAAATGTATCGTTTGTACCTGGATCATATTTTAACAACCTTTGTATAGTTGTGATACTGAAAGGTGCATATTTTGTAAATTGTGCTTCGTTGCGTCGGTGTGTCTAAATGAATGTTGCTTTAATGGAGTTTCACTCAGCTCCGTGTACGTGATTAGAGTGTGTGACTGGGTCCAGGTCTGTGGGGGGGACATGAATGAATGACCTCTTTACAACCAGCCTGTTGTAGAGGGGTGATCTGATCTCAGATGAGTCTATTTTTTTGCCATAAGTCTCACCACTCCCATTTAATGTGTAATAAAGAACAAAGTAAAGAGGATCCAGACTCCGCCTTCTAATGACTTAACTGTTACCTCCAGATTTGTTTCTAAAAACATGTTAGCTGCATCTCTGAACACCCTGTTTACGTCAGAGCGCAGCGTGTTTGTTTACCAGCAGGTGGCACTGTTTACTTACGTCTGTCCGCATCACTGTGGGAGGCAAAAAAAAAAATGCACCAAAATGTTCAAGAGAGAGGAAGAAATGTCTAATAATCAGACTAAACCACTCGTTTAATTCATTAATATGCAAAACTAATGTCAAGTATTTAGACTGGAAAAGGAAAATAGAATAAACTTACATACTGAAAGAGGAAGATTTATTTATTATTTATTTCGAACAGACAGAAAAGACAATCAAGAAAGAAAATATGATAACAACTAAAAAAATAAAAGTGAATACAAATAATTAAGCCCAAGTGACATGCGCATTTCATGTTTTCTGTTCGAAAAGGAGCAGGTAGAAAATTCAACATCTTATACCGGTAATGTCCTGCCCCTTTCATACTCATCACTTTATAACCAATTAACTATCAAAATACCAAAACAAGACAACTTGTTTCCACTGCGTGATATTTAAAAATATACATTATTTAAACACTTTATCATCAATAGCATTTATACACTTTAAAACACTCATGGAACATATTTTGCAATAAGCTCCTTTCTAAATTGTTTTTTAAGCTGTTTTATATTTGTACTTTTTTTTTAAAAATTCATCATTCAACCCATTCCATACATTTACTCCACACACCGACAAACAAAAACTCTTCCTGGATGTTCTAATACATTGTTTTTTAAAATGTCCTTCACCTCTTAAATTATAACCCCCCTCTCTGTCACAAAACATTTTCTGTATATTGGGTGGAAGTTGATGATTTTTGATCTTAAACATGCATTGTACAGTTTTCAATGTTTCAAGGTCCCAGAATTTCAGTATATTTATACAACTGGTTTGTGTGATCCCAATATCCCACTTTATGTAGTTTTCAGATTTTTGTTTTGTATGACGTATAACAAACGTAAATTTGTTTTGTATGTATTCCCCCAAACTTCCACACAATATGTTAAATGTGGTACAGTGTGTTATACAGAATAAACAAAGATGTGTAGTCCAGGACAAAACTAATTCCTCTCAGAACAGCAACACTTTTGGCTATTTTAGATTTTACTATAGGCACATCTGTGGTTTCCAACTAAATTTATCATCTAATATTACACCCAAAAATTTTATTTCATGGACTTGTAAATCAACATTGTCAATAGTTATTTTAATTAGATTATTTTCTTGTTTTTTTAAATTTCCGAATATCATGAATTTAGTTTGATCTAAATTGATAATTGTTTTTGAACCATTGTAGTTTTTTCATTTCTGTATTGACCACCTCTGAAAGATGGTTACACTTTAAGGCTACTGAGCCATAATATCTCAATTAAAAAAGAACTGATGCACCAGTACAGGAGAGAACAAGACTTATTTTGTTATGGTAACAGTACAGCTGTTTTAATTTTATCTAACATTCTTTCAATGAACCCTGAGCAAAATGTCAGAAGATGATGAAAAAAAAAGTGTTTTGATGCAGGAAGACTATAAAAAGGACACATTTACATGTTAAGCAAAGGTTCAAAACAGAAGAATATATTTTTTTAATGGGTTGCATTACCTCTTAAAGCAGGTTGTATAAATGATGATGTATTTAAATGCTGTGGCAAAATTGTTTAACTGGTAAGATACAAAAAAACATGTTTTTGAAGTTGGTTAAATTAATTTATGTATATTTAGCCAGCAGTTCAGATTTTTTTTATTTAACATAATTTAATGTTTTAGGAGCTTAATGTTGTAATCTGCTTTAACTCACGCACTGAATGTCTCCAGTGGTTTCCTCCCACAGTCCAACATCCATCCATCATCTTCCGCTTGTTCCAAAGTGGGGTCGTGGGGGCAGCAGCTTGAGCAGGGAGGCCCAGACATCTTTCCACAGCCACCTCTTCTGGGAGAGCCCAAGATATTCCCAGGCCATAGTCTCTCCAGCGTGTCCTGCGTCTTCCCTGGAGTCTCCTCCCAGTCGGACATGCCCAAAGCACCTCCCTAGGGAGGCACCCAGGAAACATCCTTACCAGATGCCTGAACCACCTCAACTGGCTCCTCTCCATGTGGAGGAGCAGCGGTTCTACTCCAGAGTCTCTTCCAGATAACAACTTCTCATCTTATAAAAATGTTTTGTAAGCTCGATCATCCAGGTAAGGGAGAGTCCAGTTACCCTGCGGAGGAAACCCGTTTCAACCGCCTGTATCCACAATCTCATTCTTTTGGTCACTAGTTTGTGACCATGGGTGAGACTGTAGACCGACTAGTAAACGGAGAGCTTTGCCTTGCTGCTCAGCTCCCCTTTCACCACAACGGACTGGCACAGAGTCCGCAATACTGCAGACGCTGCACCAATCCATCTGCCAATCTTGTGCTTCATTCTTCCCTCACTCGGGAACAAAACCCTGAGATATTTGAACAACTCCACTTGAGGCAGAACCTCAACCTTGACCTGAGCACTCCACCCTTTTCCGACAGGACCATGGCCTCAGATTTGGAGGGGCTGATTCTCATTCCAGCTGCTTCACACTCGGCTGTGAACCACTCCAGTGAGAGCTGAAGATCACGGCACGATGGCGCCAACTGGACCACATCATCTGCAAAGAGCAGAGATGGAATCCTGAGGCCACTGCACCGTAAAAGTTATGAACAGAATCTGTGACTATGACCCTGAAGGAGTCTGATTTACTGCTGGTAATGCAAACCAAACTCTCGAGCCGCTTGTATAGGGACTGAACAGCTCGTAACGACGACCCCCCAGTCCCATACGGAGCACCCCCCACAATGTACCAGAGGAACATGGTCAAACACCTTCTCCAAGTCCACAAAACACATGTAGACTGGATGGGCAAACTCCCATCACCCCTCGAGGATCCTAGTGAGGGTAAAGAGCTGGTCCAGTGATCCACGGCCAGGACGGAACCCACATGGTTCCTCCTGGATCTGAAGTTCAATCGACGATCGCACTTGTTTCTCCAGTACCCCTGAATAGACCTTGTCAGGACTTAACAGTCCAACATGTCGGACTAAATGGAGTTTCTGAACTGAGTCTGCTCAGCATCTGTTCTTTGACCAGGAGAAAGCAGCAGATTTGAAAAATAATTATAAAACTTATAAGACTAGTTCTAAAAATTGTGTAGCTTTTAGAATATTGAAAGAGTTCTGCTTGTTGGATCCTCCTATGATTAGATCCGAGTTGATCCAGCTTCTGACATCAGATTAGGAGATTTAGGAAACAGATTGACTAATCGTTCTGACTTTTATTTCTTATTCGTGTTTTTTACTCCAGCGTTCTTGCCTTCAGCCTCTGATAAGACGGAAACAGTTTAGTCTTATTAATAGTAACGTTAGATGTTACAATTAGCAGATTTCCAGTGGAAACCGATGCTCAGGTGTTCTTCACAAGCAGTAATTGTGTTTGAAGGATCCTTTTTAAAATGCGCACCCTTTGGAATTAAACTCTGTTTATCATCATCCAACAACCAAGTTGTCATTTTAATTTTTCTTCTTAAATCCTTTGAAACACAACTTGTTGAGCTCAAGCTCATTTATTCGCATTAAACAGCAGGTGAAGATGCTTAATTCAGCTGGTAAAAGTAATTCCTGACTTTAAATGAAAAACCATGGATTTTTTTCCTTCTTTATGTCTGATCAGAATACTAACAGAAGACTGTAAACTTGAAAAAAAAAAAAAAACAGTTTGCTTTCAAATGAATGTGCAGATTTTGGCTGCATATCTGTAGAAGTTCCCCCCTCAGGCACATTTGATTCCATTTATCAGCTCTTCAATAATAATAATAAAGTTTATCTTCGTACCAGGCTTACATCATGACCTTTCTGTCACATTAAAACCAAACTCCTGATCAAAAAGGTTAATCTTCACAAGAGCTGGCAGGCAATATTCAAAGAATGCTCACTGAAGCTCAAAAACAGATCAAAGATGGTAATACACCTGAAGCTGGGGGCGGAAAAATCCACATTTCTTTTTAAACAAAAGACAAAAGTGTCTAAAAACATCACAGATGACGACATATTTTCAGATTTTTGGATATACGTGTACCAAAAGGTGTTGCAGAGGCCAACATGACACAGACACATTTCCTTAGAAAGTCTTGGCTTTATTTACAGCCACACTGACAGGAGTTGCCCTCTGGCTTCAGTTTGCAACACTGTTTGCTGAAGGATGTGCTTGTTTAGTCATATTTTGTAAAGGAGGATGTCAAAAATGAGATATTTTCCATTGCAGATTTGCAGGAAGTAAATGCCAGCCAGGTCATGACAATAGACAGTATACACGCTTCAAAAGGACAGCAGGCACTGCCGTGGTAATTGGCTGCAAAACAGTGTTTTGTGGCGACAACCTCACTTGTTATGAGCCTGTTTTGGACCACAAACTAATAGCCAAGCTTTTGTTGTTGTTGACATCGCGGCTGAAATCATCAGTAATTAATCGCTTTCTCCTGTTCGCCGCCTCTGAAAAATAAGGCCAGGGTTTTAAGCTGCCTTGCTTCAATAGCTCATTTGAATAGCTCGTACCCGAAGTTAATTTGTTTCCAAACTGTTGCTGTGAACAATAAGCTATGTGAAGATATTGTGACAAGCTCCATTACTCTGTCTTCCAAAACAATGGAGCTACAGTGGCTGCCACACAGCCGCCAAGAGTGAAAAAGAGGGGAGATCTAATGAATTATGCAGAGAGAGGGAGCTTTCCCTCAGCCTGACAGTCTGAAACCTGCCTGGAGAAAATTGTAAGAGAAGTACGAGTCGGTGCAGCCATCACGAATCCCTCTCCCCTTCCCCCGAGGGACCGTCAAGGCCAAGGCCTGTCAGTCAAAGCACCCTTTTCCTAAACTCTAATCTGGGGACAGCACTTAGAAGACTGCAGGTCTGATAAAGTGCTGAAAAGATGCAGCAGAGACCATCAAAACTGGTCTGCTGACGGTGAGAACGTCTAGTTGCACTGCTCGGATCCCACCTGACCACAAACCGGAGAAGAAACCTCATTCACGATCGCTAACTCTGACCCCTGTGAGCGCTCGCGCCCTGTCTCACCTTTGCCTTGTTAGTGCACGGAACAGGAGAATTTCCCTTTTTATTTTAATGAAGTGTGGCTTTTCCTCCCTGGCAGCTAGCTGAGCGCTAGGCAGCAAGAGCGCAGTCTGGTAATGAGAGGCCAGAAGGTTTAGGTGTCTTCAAACCGCAACGCATTGAGGAGACTTAATACAGACGTGTTCCCGGCCGCCCCCCCGGAGGAAACGGAGAGCTGGATGAATATTCATGGAGCGGTGATGAATTGTGTTGCCTACAGCATGGTGCCACTTCGAAAGCCCTCGTGCGGCTTCTTTTATCACAGGAGGTCCTTGGCACCGCACCTCACGGGCCCACAACACGGGCGCTCCAGCCTCCAACTACCAATTATCATCTGCGATCATTAACGTATGTTGACACAAACACGGCAATTTCAGATGCCCCTCTTTATTCAAACGACCCCCGTTCACGAGGAGTGGCTGGTTGAGTTGATTGGATTTTTTTTTTCCCTCCTTGCAATCACTCGTCAAGTTTGGACACAAAATTAATGAAGCGCACGCAGTCTTTTGAACTGGGTGCACGCTGCGTTCGTGAATGGATAAACAGGCCTTTCTGAAGATGCATCAGCACAAACGGGTGCAGTGACGGCCATAGGCGTAAATCCCGGGGGGGTTGGAGGGGTCCGGAACCCCCCCAATCTTGGGGAAGTGAAGATTTGTCCCCCCCCCAATAATTCAATAAAGGAAACTGTGTATTTAAACAATATAAATATAAAAAGGCAAAAAACCAGAGAGAAGTCCACCGTTAATCTAAGGGAAAAAAAAGGAATTTTTGCCTCCCCCCCTTCCCTGTTGGCAAATGGTTTAGTCCAAAGTGTAGGAGGAACAACAACAGCACTGGTAACGGTCACAGCCTCCGAGCCACTTGAGGTGGGAAGCGAGCTGTGTGTCACTCACTGCTGCACAAACTACTAACTTCCAGTAAGTAGCTATAGGGGAGACATTTTATTTGCTCCTGCTTCTGAGTAGGATGAAACACATTAGCAAAGAAAATCAGACTCTAGTTTTTGCTTCTGATTATGTCGGTTAAGTCATATTGATGCGTTTACTTGTCTTATAGAAGTAAATCAAAACTAGCTATGAAGCTAGTTTTGATTTACTTGATATAACGCGGCTATCTTCATAGCTAATTTGGTGTAACACAGCAGTTTATCAGATTTTGCATTTTAGTCGAAGCGAAGTAGCAAATATCTCAATCTTATTTAGCTCCCTAAGAGTTTGAAACGTGGGGGGAAAAGGGGAGGGGGGATAAAATTCCCTCTGTACATTTTGCATTACATTTTACTGTAACTTTGCCGACCCCCCCCCCAAAATTGCTTAAAATTTTTTTCCCTGTTTATGGACCCCCCCAATAATGAGATGAAATCTACGCCCTTGGTGACGGCACGCCTTTGCTCCGCTCGGGCAGAGTTCTCCTCGTGATGACGGCAGGTCAAAGGGCAGGGAGATAGAAGAACCGAGGGACGGAGGCAGAGTTGGGTGGCAAAGCTCGGGAACGAGCAGCGCCACGTTCCGCATCCTCAGACGGGTGATTCATACCAGCTTCATCACGAGCAACAGACAGGACATCCAGGCCTTTATTACCTCCATCCATCACCATCACTTCATCAATCTGAGCTGCTGTGAGCCAGCTCCTCAACCAGTCCCCAAACACCCATCGAAACATGCTGCCCGACAGAGATTTACACCCACCCACTAACATCCTCTGCCTCTTTCGCTTTAACACACACACACAAAACAAGAGAGATGAGCTTCCGTGTCAACTTTGGTCACGCACACACTGGCGCTGAGTGAAACAGAATGAAAAGTGTGTGTGTGTAAAGGCCATTCTGCATGGTGTGAAGCCGTTCCCCTGAGGGCGTCTGGCTGACAGGCTATCCTACATTGTGAAAGCCACTTACACTCCAGCCACATCACACCACCTGCTGCTGCTGACCACTGTGTCAGAGAGGCATATCATGATGGATACACTGAACTGTGGGAGAATTCATTAAATCACTCCCACTGCTCCCACCATTAAAAAAAAAACAACCTCCCCCATACACACATAACACAGGACTTAATTTTCCTTTAGCTGGACACTTTTACAGTCTGATGCAATCAATACCCGAGTCCTGCAATAAATGTTTCCTTGACTCTGTCAGGGGGGCATTGAAGGAACACAAAGACAAGGCTGACATTAAACATCAATGCCTGTGTTTCATTACCAGTCGGGGCTCCTACATCCTCTCAGGCACACGTCTAATTATGCACTGAATATAGAATCATGTAAGTCTCTTCTACCTAAAAAAATAAATAAAGAGTAAACCTATAAAAGCTTTGGTCGTTTTGAGATGACAAAACAAGTAAAAGCTACAGTGTTGATGTATTATCACTTACAATGCTGATAATGTATCTAACCAGTTTATGTTGCTAAGAATCAGCACACCCGGGACCCACCGTCGCCTGCACCTGACCTTCATAGCTCTTCTCAGGTGGTGGGATTGTTGGGAAGCTAGCTTCCTGTCTTATCATTGGGCTTGGCTTGGCTGGCCTGGCTCCAGAAGCGATGCTCAGTTTTTCTAACCTAGACCAAGTATCTGGAAAATGAGATCTTTACTAATTAAGGCCTTTTAAATCATTCAGTTTGACCCCCTCCCCTGTGGGGCCAGCTTGCCATGGAAGATCTTAACAATGGCTGAAACCCTATACAGCATTCGCCCCTCGTGGTCGTAGGGGTGCTCAAACTCTTCCAACTCATTAATGTGGTAATTCCAGGTAGAGCAGATAGAGCTGCTACTCCTCCACATGGAAAAGAGTCATCTGAGGTGGTTTGGGTATCTGAATGCCTCCTGGGCACATTTCTTTAAATGTTTTACAGGAATGTCTCACTGGGAGTCCCTGAACAGACCCAGAAATTTCTGGGAAAATGCATCCCTTTTAGCCTGGGAATTGAGATGTCTTGGTTTCCTGTTCGGACCTGTTTCCTGCATGAACAAGGGACAGAAAATGAATGGATGGAAAAAGCTGATATGATCAAAACATGTCAATAAAACTAAAAGAATCATGTGATCATGATAAATATGTTGATATTTCTACCACATCGTTGTACGCTCACTGACTTCATTTCAGTTTTTTGTTTCCTCCACCTCCTCTCCTTTCAGAGCAATTACAGTTTCTCATGTTTGATCATGTTTCTGACACATTTCAGAAAATATCAAGTTTATTCCCCTTTTTTTTTTTTTTTTAAACCTGCTTCGCAGTGTCACAAAAAAGCAAACACGCCTGAATCATTCATTAAATAGTTGAATAATTAAATACTGAAATCTCCTCTCGGAGTTGATTTCTGGTGATTCTGAACATTTTCTGTTGTTCTTGAGACGTAAATTCAACCGGAGTCCAGAGGTGTCCAATCAAATTTTATGACCATCGTTAGAAAGACACACATCTGTTTACGGAATGTTTCTTAGTCAAGGATGTGTGTCTGTGAAAACCAAGCCACGACATCAGGAGAGTTTTCAACAGACCTTCAAGATAGGATGGTCTCAAAGGACAGATTTATAGAAAAACAATCAAAACAAGCACAAACATTTCATGTAACAGGAGCCTTGCTCGTTTCAATAGAAACTAAACAGAGGACAACAGCAGAATTCATGGTGGACTTTGTGCACACGGATGTGCAGTGAGCCAATGATCGTTATTAATGGGAAGACTAGAGATGGACGCTGGCGCAGCACCTCCAACCATCAGTCTTTAATGGTGGAGTCAACCAGCAGAAGTCTGTCCTCACTGAAAGTTTGCAACAGTTCTTCTTGTTTCGGCTGCTCCCTTCTTCACAATTGAAGTAAACATGAGGGAGACCACATATTGTGTCTTTTTAAACACATACGGTGTCACCCAGATGTAAAGGATTATGAGGAGGTCAATATTAATACTGACCTCTTTACCTTAATTAATTTACTTATTCAGATTGAATAGTAATTTCACGGATTCTTTTCTTTTTCAGTTTACCCAATATTTCTGTGATCTTTATGATGGATAAATAAATAAAGCCATAGAGTGACAATGGACACGTTAACTTAGTTGGTATGCCAAAGACACTACCATTTATTTAAAATAAATCGCTAAATTAACACCATTACACTTGATTTACATGATTTCACTTTTTTTCAATTTAATACGTCAGCACACTTAAATCTAACACAACAGACTTCAATACTGGATGTTAAACATATTTAGTCTGAGGGCTCTTTAGCTTAAAATAGTTTCCAGCTTAGAATTGAGGGAAAAGGTTAGGAGGAAAGATGGAGAGATGGGTTAAAGGAAATTGTCTTGAGCATGTTACCAAAGTGACACTTCTCATCAGATTTCTGCTAAAATCCAGGTACGTTTGTAAACAGCTCTTTACCTTTCGACGACGAGTCTGATAAAGAGATGACACCAGCCTGTAAGATGCACAGTCCTTCAGGCCCAGTTGTCCGAACTGGTTATTCGTTTACGTTTTCAACGTCTCCTGGGTTCCGCTTGGTCATCAGAAAATATGTCAGCTCCTGGCCTCTGACTTCAAGATAAGCTTATTCCAGGAAGGAATAAACAAAGTTTTGAGCTTACGCTCGTTAGAAATGGATTCATAACAGCATGTTATACAATCCTTAGCTGAATGACTGTCCTTGGCGGGTGACAGGCATTCATTCAGCTCTTTGGGACGTCTCCATGTCTTGAAGTTCCCAGAAACTCTCAAGCGTTTCAGCAAAACTTAGAACTTAAAAAGATCTTGAGATGAGAGATGAGACTTGTGTCTTTTTCATTGGTCCACGGACCAGTCGAGCAGTTCACTTTTGTTATCACGACCCAAGGTTACAGCCAGAGCAGAGGGAGATTTGTTTAGGAAAAGACAGAGCAAGCTGGAGCCCTTTTCATGAGAAACAACGGATTAACTGTCTTCTGACTTTCTAAACAAAACCGTCTGGTCTCTCTGACCCGAGACTTCAACTTTAACACAGCAGTGAACACCGTTTAACTCTTACAGAATAACACAGCTTAAAAGCACACATCATGAAAATGACAAAAGTTATTCTTTTGATCACATCAGCCTAAAATCAAAGATAGAAATAGTCTCTTTTGGTGACTATGTTCTCAGATTACAGCTAATGGAATGATTTTGTGGTAAATGTCTTGCTTTACTGAGAGGTCAGTAAAGGTCATCTCTGGAACAGTTCAAAAGTACACAGGTGTATTAAAGTGGACATGGTCATGCCCATTACACAATGATGAAATCAGTTCTCTGCATTTAACCCATCACACGAGACACACCCAGGTGGAGCAGCGGGCAGCTGTGTAAGTGCCAGGGAAGCAGTTAGGGGATTAGGTGTCTTGCTCAAGGACACCACAAAGTGGGCATGGCGGGGAGTTGAACTTGTGACTTTCTGGTCCCAAGTCGGCTGCTGTGTGAGTGCTTCACATTTCCCATCAACATTTTGATGTTGTCGGTCTGGGGATCGAACCGGCGACCTTCTGATCACAGGCTTCTCTAACCTCTGCACCACCACTCCCAACTTCAACGTTTGCAACAGTTACCGCAGTAAATTTGCCAAAAGGCGACCCACACCGCAAAGATCGACTTCAGGAAACTGAAATGGACTTTCAAAGATTGTAGCCCAACATGATCTATGAGTCCACCAAGACCAACTGAAGAAGCAAAGAGAAGATTTACCAAAGTTGTGGGGTGATTTCCTAAAAGCCTGCCATTATGACCCCTTTATTTATTTATTTATTTATTTATTTATTTATTTATTCATTTATTTATTTATTCATAAAAAAGAGAACAACAAAAATTAAAAGAAAAATCAATACAAACAATTACAACAACAACAAAAAAATACAGAAAATTTAAAATAAAATACAAACAATTTAAAATGAAAGGAGCAGAAAAATAGAAGGAATCTTGTCATATCTGCCCCTATTCTTCACACAATTATTTTAACAAATGATTATTTACAAGTAACATAACAAAATGAATGACTGTAGATTATTCAAATACTAATACATACATCTTAACATTTTAACCTTTCAATATCCTACACTAATACACACACTAAGCTACTTCATATATAATTTTCAAGCAATTCAGCCTTAACCAATGTTTGAATGTATACATTGATTTTGCATTCTTAACATTACAGTACTTTCCAGAACATTCCACAATCCAATTCCCTGGATTATGGTAGACCGTCCCTTCAAACTGGTGCTGAATTTTGGTTTGGAATATATTTCTGTCCCTTTAAGATTGTAACAACTTTGTCTTTTAACAAAATTACTTTGAATATTTAAAGGTAATGAATTGTTATGAGCCTTATACATACAGTAATTGTCAAAATACTATAATCTACCAAATCCTAGGTGTCGTACTGTGAAAATGTCCTGAGTTGTATCACATCTCTTCTTTATTTTCCCCCACAAGAAACTAATTTTTCTTCTAATCTGCTTAAGCCATCTTGATCAATAGTTCTTCAGGCTTTGTGAAGGTCTTTCAAAGATTTAGTTTAAACTTCGGCTGCTTTTGTACTCAGCAGACCGACTATTTTAAGGGAGAAGCTTTGTTGTTTGCTTGCTGAGCCACTTAGCGCTGACCCATGAATCATTCAGGCGGTAACTGGTTCTTAAACTCAGACATTGAACTGTTTCGACACATAACGAGCGACTTATCAAAGAGGTTTATAATGAGCTACTTTGTTCTTATTTCTTGAACTGAATCTATGAAAATTACCAAAGAAAACTCACGTTTATTAGAAACAAATATAATCAGATTTAAGAACTGGACAGAAAATGAGGTTTTAGGGACTTTTGCATTTCAAAATATTTATTTAAAATAAATTCTGCTACACTATACTTGCTGTTTTTGTCTTTCTGTTACTTTTAGCTTTATGCTAAACTTCTGCTATTTTTAGTTTAAAGCTGCAGTTTTGCTACTTTTAGCTTTTAGCTATTCTCCTGCTCCTTTTAGCTTGAATTCTGTTCCTTTTAGTTTTGTCTACCATTCAGCCTATATTAACTAACATTCTGCTTATTTTAGCTTAGTGTTGCTAATTTTAATTACAGTTTAGCCAGTGTTTTGCAAAATTTTAGTTTAAGCGCCTGATTTTAGCCACAGTGTTACTAATTTTTTTATTTATTTTTTATTTTACCTTTAGCTAGGTTTAGTGAATATCTGCTGTGTAATATCCGAAAAATTAGAAACATCTTATCTAAAAATGATGTAGAAAAACTGTTTCATGGTTTTGTCACGTCTAGACTGGACGATTGTCTGGGTGTCCAAATACTTCTGAAAAAGTATTCAGTTGATCCAAAATGCTGCTGCCAGAGTCTTAACTGGAGATAGGTGAGATCATATCTCTCCAGTTTTAGCTTCTCTCCCTTGGCTCCCTGTCAAATCCAGAATTGAATTCAAAATCTTACTTCTAACCTACAAAGCCCTCAACAACCTAGCTCCATCTTATATTACAGATCTTATTGTTCCATATTTTCCTAACAGAGTACTTTGCTCTCAGACTGCAGGTTTACTCATGGTCCCTAGAGTTTCCAAAAGCAGAATGGGAGGAAGATCTTTCAGGATCCTCTCTTGTGAAACCAACTTCCAGTTTCTGACTGTGATGTTGACACATTGTCCAGTTTTAAGACTGGACTCAAGACTTTCCTTTTTCATAAATCCTATAGTTAGGGTTGGCTTGTTATGCTGCCATAGGCTTAGACTACTAGAGGACAAATTGACCTCATTTCCTTAAATGATTTGTTAAAATTGCTTCATTTTAGTTATGTGATTCTTGACCTGCCATTGTGTATCTGTTCCTCTCAAACCCAGCTGGCTGAAGCAGATGGCTGCTTGTCCTGAGCCTGGTTCTGCTAAAGGTTTCTTCCTCATGAGGGAGTTTTTCCTTTCCACTGACACCTTCATGCTTGCTCAATATGAGAGTCTGTGATGAAGTTAAATTCAAAACAGTCTGCTCCTCAGATAAATGGACTGTACCTACCGGTATATACTGTAGTACCTATAGCCTCTATCTCATCAAGACACTCAAAGAGTTTTACAACACAATCTGTGTCCTCATTTACCCATTCATACAGCCCTCTACTCTTTCTGTACAAAGACTAATTAGTACTTTTTCACATTCATACATCGATGGGACACACATTGGAGGCAATGAGGAGTTCAGTGTCTTGCTTAGGAACACTTGGGCATATGACTGCTGGTGGAATCAAACCTCCAACTTTTGCACTGGAGGACGACTGCTCTAACCACTCAGCCACAGGTGTTAAATTATTTTTATATATAGTAATGTTTCTGTTCAGTGTCCTGAGATGATTTCTGTTGTGACTTATAATTCGTTAGCATCTCTCACTGTCTGTTTGCCATAACTACTGTAAATAATAAAATATTTTTGTTTCATATCAAATATCTTAGATTTTGTGGCCCAACAGGCTTGTCTACAAAATAAAATAATTGCCAAATTAGAGTTGCATTAGAATATTTTGAGTACTGTAGTGAGAAACATCGTCTGAAAAACCACCTTCAGGTTGAGAAGGACAAATGGAAACCAATCACTGTTGGACGCTGTGTCATCTTGATTTATGGTTGCTATTACAGCCTCCTCTACCTGCTCTGTACACTCGTGTATGAAGACCTTTATCGTATGATGGGATGCAGAGGGGGCCATTAGAGAGTATGAATATTACCAACTTGGGGGAGATAAATAAATGTTCTCCGCAGAGGAACATTTTACTCTCGACCCTGTTACATTATTGATTTATGCTGAAGACATTGTCCCACCAGTGGTTTTAATTTATCTGGGAAAGACTTAAGAGAAGAAAAAAAAACTTTCTGCTTGGGCTTTATTTTTTTTCCCATACAAGATTCAGAGCTTAGTAAATAAAAAGTACAGAGTGTGGGAGGAACAGACTTTCTCAGGGATGTTCACCTGCTTGGCCACATGATACGCGATGACAGGAAAGGGAGATGAAAGAGACGGAGGAAAGTAAAGGGTTTAACAGAGACTGGAAGACACTTAATGTAAGTGTCCGTCGGTGTGGGGATGTTTGGGCAGTGGTGGTTTCCTTGGAGACAAAGCAAACACCAAATATAGCCAAAGAGAGCGACGGCTTCTGCTTTTGGAAACACAAGTTAAGAATCTGCTGTGACAAATGCCTTTCTGAGCAGTTTACAGACGTGATGATCGCTGCTGTTTGTTCACATTCTCTTATCAGGCGTGTTTGTTGAGTTACATCTCCATGCACCCCTGTGTGTGTGGGTTTTAGATGAATCAGGAATATTACGCTCACACCCTCACAGACGGATATAAATAGGCAAAGCCGGAATAGAGCGGAAACTGAAAAATAATTTGTTTCACTGGCAGCTATTCAAACTTACAGTCTGTCAAACGAGTGTTATGCAGAGCAAGCAGAATGCACAGTCTCTGGGCAAATGATTGGTATGCAGAGCAATAAATTCCACTCGTACAGATGAGATTTACTGTAGGACCGATTGAAGATCACGACACAAATCATAAGATTTCATCTGTTATCGGCGTTGCTTCTGAGATAGCTGTTCCACAGATCAAATCCACTCACTTGTTTGGGTTAGAGATGAGTGCATAGTTTTGGCTTTGCTCTTCTGTGTCATAAGCACCTATGCTATGTGTGTGTGTGTGTGTGTGTGTGTGTGTGTGTGTGTGTGTGTGTGTGTGTGTGTGGTAGTGGTATCTCCTCCTCATTCAAGTCATGTCACAGGCCAGACACTTCATTGTCAGGAGGGGCTTTCATCGGCTGACTTCAGATGTGCCTGTCATCCAGTCCAATTATACAGAGAGAAATAGGTATTGTTACACTCCGGGGATTGATTCAAGACAAAATAGAAAAGTGGAGAAAAGACTACACAGTCATCTACAGCCACTTGCTTGGAGTTATACACATACACACACACACACACACGCGCGCGCGCAGTCCTGCTTGTGCACACAGGTTCAAAATCATATGGACGAGCGACTTCAATCCCTCAGTGATAACAAATCCTTACAAGGTAACACGGCCTCACTTGTGGCTGCGCTGGGAAGTGTCTGGCAGGTGGGCTACAGTCATTTGAAATGGTGAGGGATTGAGTGCTCCTCCATCTTAGCCACCCCCCACCCACCCCACAGGTTGGGGGGTGATAGACCTTCTTTTTATGGAGATAACTGCTGGTTGATGGAGCAGCTGTGCGATGCCAGAGCTCAACGACGACTTGAACCTGCTGTCAGGAGCAGCTCAGAGACGCTCAAGAACCAGTCAACGCTGCTGACACACACAGTTCTCTCAACACTTTCTGTATTCTCTTTTTCTGCTTGTCTGACCCCCCCAAACCTCGAACCTACACCTCTTTCTGTCTTTTGAACCAAAACCAGCATGGGTGTCGAGAAACACCACTTACTTACCTCCAACCACTCATGGCGAACAGCTTCAACGTACGTTGCATTCGCAGGATGCTGCTCTGTCATCGTAATCATACCACACCACTTTATTTATAAAGCACTTTAAACAGCAACGAGTCCAACCAAAGTGCTGCAAAGGACACAGGATAAAATACATAGATCCAAATAGATAAAGATAAGAACTACGGTAAATGACTAACATTATAGAATACAGACAAGTTAAAATCAACTCACACAGTGTCAAATGCCAGGGAATAGACATGCTTTTTTTTAAGAGACTTAAAAACAGGAAGTGAGGGTGCCTGCCTGACTTGCAGCAGTAACTCAGTCCACAGTTTTGGACCTGCAACAGAGAAAGTTCTGTCACCTCTGAAATTAAAACGAGTTCCTGGAACCAATGCATTTAGAAGCATCTGATCTGTTGACGTCAGAGAGCACTGCATATGGCTGCAGCAGATCAGTGAGATAGGAGGGGGCAGAAATGTTCAAACATTTAAAGATTTTAACAACCATGAAGTCAAGTCAAATTTATTTATAAACCACATTTTAAACAGCAGCTGTTACCAAAGGGCTTAACAATAAGATCAAAGGCAGTATATATATATATATATATATA
>JBBPBX010000245.1:60197-142794 GCA_038048925.1 Garcialebias charrua
GCAGATTGTTCCAGAGTTTAGGGTCCATGACTAAAAAACTTCAACCTGGGTTTTCTGGTACAACCGAAAGCAGCTGGTCTGATGATCTCATTGCCCGAGAAGGAACATATGGTTGAAATAGGTCAGAGAGTTATGAGGGTGCAAGACCATTCATGCACTTAAAGGTCAACTGGAGAATTTTTAAATCTATTCTGACACGTACAGGGAGCCAGTGAAGGGAGGACAAAACTGGTGAAATGTGCTCAAACCTACGAGTTCCTGTTAAAAGACGAGCTGCAGCAATCTGGACAAGCTGGAGAAGTGAATGGAGACCTGACTGACCCCAACATAAAGCGAGTTACAGCAGTCCATCCAGAACAGTGAACGGTGGGAAGCAGACTGGTTCTGGTCTGGTTTTTGTTTGTTTTCTGGCTTCATTATTGGGACGATTAATGACCGAGACTATAGTTTTGTTCGAAGGATCTACCAACAATTGTAATTTCATTAGGTTTGTCACACGTATCTTTGTTTATCCGCTGTAGTTGTGACAGCTCAAGATGGCAGACGTCTCAGTTTAGACAATCCCCTTATGTGTAGTCAACCCTGCGTCTCAGCAAAGCCTCTTGTGTCCTTGCTTCTGAATCAGGCTCACTGATGTGGAACTCAGCTGGCTGAGATGCTGGAGGGCATGGGGAGAAGGGATTTGCTCCTCGCCTAAGTCTTTTCTCTGTGCAGATTCCTACTGGGCCAAGAGAGGAGATTTAAACTCATATTTCGGTTGCATTGGCGCGTGCACACACACTCATACACATGACAGTTTTTCTATTTTATTGAGGACTTAACACTAAAATAATTTATTCCCCAACTTCCGGCTCTTAACCGAGATCACGGTGTGTTGCAAGAATCCAGATTTATTTCATTGTTTTTATTCAAAGTGTAAAGCATGATTAAATACACTCAGAAAAGGAAAAGGAAAAGTAATTTGACTTTGTAAAGAATATTTATAAACTAATTAAAACCTTAAATAGATCTTGACAGTTTTGAAGTCAGAACAAATGAAGTACAGTTAAACTTAGAGAAGGTCGAAAACAACAAACAAGATTAGGGAGAGAAGCAAAATACTAACGAAACTTTTTTTTGTCCTGTACTTTCCTTCGACCAACATCATAAGAATTTGAACTACTTGTCAAATTATGTCAAATTCAGAACTGAATTCAAAATCTTACTTCTAACCTACAAAGCCCTCAACAACCTAGCTCCATCTTACATTCAAAATCTTATTGTTCCATATTTTCCTAACAGAATCAAAAAAGGCGTTCAATACAGGATCAACTGGACTTTATTTGTTACAGAAAACGTTTCGACTTCTGTCCAGAAGTCTTTTTCAATTCTGAATGGAAGCTGTGAGAACGAGAAGTTTTATACAGGCTTACAAGTCACGCACCAACATGTGAAATTGGAAACTGAAAAAACACCACAAATTAAATAACATGCCCATTCTATTTAAAGTTAAGTTAAGCTGGGATGGGTCGTTTTGTCAATTTAAATAGAATGGGCATGTTATTTAATTTGTGGTGTTTTTTCAGTTTCCAATTTCACATGTTGGTGCGTGACTTGTAAGCCTGTATAAAACTTCTCGTTCTCACAGCTTCCATTCAGAATTGAAAAAGACTTCTGGACAGAAGTCGAAACGTTTTCTGTAACAAATAAAGTCCAGTTGATCCTGTATTGAACGCCTTTTTTGATTTCATCATGTCCTGGACGACTGAGAATCTTCACCAGCATATTTTCCTAACAGAGCACTTCACTCTCAGACTGCAGGTTTACTTGTGGCTCCTAGAGTTTCCAACAGCAGAATGAGAGGAAGATCTTTCATTTCTCAGCCCTTTTTGATAAATCCTATAGTTAGAGTTGGCTTGTTATGCTGCCGTAGGCTTAGACTACTAGAGGACAAATTTACCTCATTTCCTTAAATTAATTGTTAAAATTGAATAGTTTTCATTTTATACTATTTCTGTCTTAACATGTGATTCTTGACCTGCCATTGTGTATCTGTTCCTCCCTAACCCAGCTGGTTGAAGCAGATGGCTGCTTGTCCTGAGCCTGGTTCTGCTAAATGTTTCTAACTCATGAGGGAGTTTTTTCTTTCCACTGTCGCCTTCATGCTTGTTCAAGATGAGAGTCTGCGAGGAAGTTAAACTCAAAGCAGTCTGCTCCTCAGATAAATAATGTTAACTTACTTTTTATGTATGTGAATGTTTCTGTTCAGTGCCTTGAGATGACTTGTTGTGACTTGGCGCTGTCTAAGTAAACTGCATTGAACTGAATTGAACACTGGATGCTCTGTCACCATGCTGCTCTCTTCGCTCTTTGGTTTTGAATTTGAGTCTGTTAAGCGAAGATTTAAATGTTGGACGATACAGGAAACTGACGTCGCAGTGACAGTGTCTGCCAGGATCTGTGCTTTTTGTAAGGTTTTAATGGTCTTTGTACTTTAGGATCAGGCTTGTATGTTTTGTGTTTCCTATGTTTAGTTTAATTTCTTGTGTTTTCATTTCTTCAGTTCCCCTGTGTTCCTCTGCGCCAACAGCTCCTCGGTCCTGCCACTTCCATCACACCTGCACCCTGTCTCCTCCTTGACAGCCTCAACTCTGTGGTTCTAATGGTCCACTGTCACTCCTTATGTTTCCTTTTGGCTTTTTGTAATTCCTCAAATTTCTGTAAGAATTTTGTTTTATTTTTTTAATTTTGACTTCTTGTTCAAGTCTGTGTTTGGGGTTCAAACATCCCACTGATTGTGCCGTGGTCAGGGTAAAGGTTTAGCAAAGAGGTAAACTTTTGTAAGAATGAGCCTTTTCACAAAATACTACAGTTTTCACTTTTCACTGAAAATCAAAATAGAGAATTGGTATCATATGATGCAGTGAGTATATTGTTTACTATCTATTTGACCTTTTTAAGACATAAAACATACATTGACAGTTGCATTATTTCTAATGATGAGATACCATTTAATAAAAGTAAAGTATCTTTCAGACTTTCAAGTATGGGGTCATTGGGGAAGCAGGGGGCTAACAATAGGACAATAACCTGAAGGGTTATTTTTGATCAATTGATTGATTTTTGACAAGTTTGAACCATTTCAGCAGATAAATATAGAGTTTTGTTACTGGTTTAGCTCAGAATGTTTCTTAAATACCAGCAATTAGTTGCCCCCGACATAAACGTCCTTCTGGGAATGAGTGATATTTTGCCAGTATACAGTACATGTAATCCTGTGGAAGGCCATAGGATGGTTTTATATTACTATTGGCTGATATATTGAACAGACTGTGTTGTGTGACAGTAAATGTTGCATTTATCCACAATCTCTGTGGAAAAGTTGGTCATCTGAATGTATTTCAATCATTAAAGTGGACCACAACACTGATCTGGGCTTTTTTTTCTCGTCACAGTTAAGATTTTTGACCTAACCTTTCACGGTCAGAGTCTTCATAAAGGTCAAAACCCAAGAATAAACACAAAAATCACACCATATAAACATAAATGTCTGATCAGAATCCAGCAAACAAACTTGATGACCTAGGATGAGCTTTGGTCTCCATAAGAACTACTGGCTCCACAAAAGTTGTGTTTTAAACAGGAAAAACTCCCAATACCAGAACAAAAGTGTGTCGAGGCGCTCTGAGCACACACATCTGTTTTCCTGCCATCAATCTCCGATCTCCACCCCGGTTGTTTTGAAAGTGATAAATTCAGCCATTTAATGTCTATAATTAATAATTTATTACACACAGTGCACCACAGATTAGGTAGTATATTATCTAGGTGATAGTTGAACGCTCCAAGGTCATTGCAAATGTTTTTCATAATCCTTTGAGTAAATTTCAGTACAGCTGCTCAGAAACATCTCATTTCACTACATGACAGTTGAGTAAAAAATAAATAAAATGAAAGATCTTGAGCAAAGTCGTGCAATTATTGTTTACTATAGTTTTGCCTAATTATGTCAAGTGTGAGAAGTGCCGTATGGTTTCAGTCGCAGTATGTTCCCACTGTCAACGAGACTCCAAATCTCAGAGGAATAAATAGTTTCTCTGGAAGGTGTTAAAAGGTCCAGTCCCACGCAGCAAATAAAGAAGTGTCTCAGCCCCCAACAGTTAACACTTCATACGATGAGTAATCTATTAAAGATTTTCTTAAAAAAATATATATATAAAAAACCAGCACCTTCTATTGTTAGAAACCAGTGGTGTAAGTGATACTCAGGTACACGGATTTAATTCTGTTGCACTTTGTAGCACTTTGAGATTTTCATTAATGAAAAGTGCGTTATAAATTGAATTCATTATTATTATTATTATTATTATTATTATTATTACGGAGTATACCCATTAGAAAGCTTGGCAATTTCAGTATGTCCATTTAAAAGTACCCAATGATGTGATGTGTCGTTGTCATTGGAATTGAGTTGATTCAACCCATTTTTTGTATAATTAATACTTCTATACTTGCTACTTAATACTTGAATACATTTGCCTTGAAACTGCTTAATAAATTCTATAACATGTTTTAATACAAAGCCAGCTGTCGTACAAACTTTGTTGTAGATTTATTCAAATATATGCATCAGATACATTTTGAAATGTTCAATAAGCTTGAAAATCAAAATAAATGGACGATTACATTGTACTAACTGGTGTACTTCGGTTTCTAAGCACAGTATCCACTACAAAAATGTAGACTACACCACTGTTAGAAACCCAGAGAGACCATTATCTTCGCAAAGCCACCAGTCAAAAGTTAAGCAACTTAATGGTCCAATGAAAGGAGACACAAAAGACTTGTCTTCATGTTGAAAACCGGCTGTGTGGACTTATTTTTCTTTTCTCCTGTTTGCGGTGAATAAATGTAAGTGAACCAAGTTATCTTGCTGTCATCCCCCTCCTCTTTCCCTCCCCACGCTTGTCTTTTCCCTCTCTGTGTGTCTCTGAAATACACACATACTCCCTTGCACAAAGGAGGGAAAGTGTCACTATGGAAACAAGGAGGCAAGATTCTGAAAGCTACCTCTTGAGACGAGAGTTAAGACAACAAAAGGAGTCCACTGTGCGAGTGGCAGAAAAGCGGCAACACACACAGCATCTATATACTTCTCCCCCTGTTCTGATACTGTGTATACCATCATCAAGCCTTTTCTTACCTTCACCCTGCTGTTCCTGCCTACCCGCCTGTATACGTACATGCATGTTAAATTGTTTTTGCTCCCGCGTTTCGTGTATTATTCTGCCCCTGCAGCTGACTTTGTGAGGCTCTGTGGATAACTCTCTGTGTGTGTTCGTGTGGCTTAGGTGTAATATGCACCGCGCATTCCTTTAATAGGGCTAATCCATTTTAATCCCACCTGCCACAGTTACCTTACAATGATGAATGTAAGCCTAAATGAGTTGAGACGCAGAGAAATGCCCGCGGGAGACAAGAGGAGGAGGCTGCGAGGCAGATTTAAAGTGTGCTTTTTGTCTCATTGTGCATTGTGTGTGTGTGTTTTCTGCAGTGGCTGTAGAAGGTTCTTCCCCCCTCCCTGCTCTGCTGAAGGCTATTTTGTCAGGGTGTGCAGGGTCACCGCTGTCCTCAGTGATGTCTCCTTCAGCTGTAATCAGCACCATGGACAGCGACAACAGGCTGCAGGCAGGCATCCATCTCAATGCACTGAAAAGTCTTTTCTTTCTCATTCTCACTGATTGAGAAGAATTGAACTGGTAAGAGCAGGCTGTGCCCATTAAGCTCTGTGTGCTCCTTGATCTTTACCAGGAGTTGGAATGAAGAGAATGAAGCAAGTGCAGAAACTAATTGGCAGACAACGACTTCTATTAATAACCTCCCTCAATGTAAACCTCCTGCTGGGGTTAAATATAACACAAAAACAGGCTGGTATTAATAGGAAAGCCTTTGAGGACATTTTTATTTAAAAAAAAAATTGTGGAGAACCTCATTTAATTAAAATGTAGCAGCAAAAACAGAAAACAGAAAAGAGGGATAAAACAGAAGCGTAAGAGGGAGAGAGAGAGAGAGGGATAGGAGGAGTATACTACTGTATGGAGTGTGAGGATGAGACAGTGCAAGGGAGGGATGGGGAGAGTGAAACACACACACTCACACACACATGGAAGGAGCAGATAGCGGGAGGGGAAAACCTCCTCTCTGAAAGGGATGATGTCAGTCTCTGCAGCTGAGCCCCAGTTCTCGACTCGTCAGGGTGAAGACTCTCCTCCTGAAGCCCACCGGCGAGCCCAGGCTGGTCCACCAAGAGGGGAGGCAGGCAAACTTCAGGGTGGGGGAGATCCTGGTGAGTCCCTGCAGGTACGTATGCCACATCATCACCCATCTGAGTTCATTCTCAAGCGTCTATTGTTGCGCGCCGCCTGCCATTACGCTTCAAACTCACCTTTTCAAGGTTCACCCTCTTCTCACAGCGCGTCACAGCAAAACATCAGGAGAGTGTGTTTAGTGTAGCGCAGTCCTGGTGTGAATTTGTGAGGGTGTGTATATATTTTTCAAAGGTGTGAATGGAAGGAGAGTGTTTACTGGATGAAGACACACACACACACACACACACACACACACACAAATTCAGATTGGTGGAAAGTTTCTCATGAAAGCAAAATGCCTTTTTGCAATCCTCCAGGGAGGGAAACATGTTCATTTATTTAAATCTAAATCAGGTGGAGGATCCCCAGAGTAGATTTAAGATTAAAATGTGGGGAACTTGTGCAAAGATAAAACATTGCCTTAAAAAAAAAACTTCTTTTTTTTTATCTGATGAGTGTTTGAGAGCTCTTTCTGTTTGCACAAAGCAGTGCCTGCTGGGATAGTGCTGGTCAGACAGGTAGCTGTGGTGAGTCATCCTGAAACATCTGTCACTGACACCTCTGGTTCCCACTTTAGAACTCAGCTTTGCTTATAACGTTGCAGTGCACCCAATCACACACACTTCAGAGAAAAATTGATCTTCTGCTGCTGAGATTAGATGTGAATGTCACGGACGAGCCAGGTCACATTCAACACCCAGCAGCAAGAGGCGACACCGACAAAAGCTGAAATTTGTCTTTTTTTTATTGGAGAATCGTGCCCAGCTAACGATCTGTGCAGGCGTGGATCATTTCCCATCTGTGTCTAATGAACTCCACGGCCATCCGAATGAAAAAAAAAGAGCAGGTCACAGCCACATTTCACCTGCAACCATCTATTTACACACTCCGGCTGCTGGCACGCCACTCAATTAGTCACAGCGTGGATCACACTCCACGAGGGGCTCGGGGAGAAAATTGCAGCGGAAATCCAATTTAGTGTCAGCTCAAATGTCAGGTTAGTTTCCTCAGATTCTCAGAGGTAACCGCAGAGACGGGGAGGAGGAGAGGAAGCCGAGGAGGTGGAGGGTGGAGAAGAGGGATGGATGTTTTAGAGAAGCAATGGGAGAGGAGGGTCGTTGAGGGATAGGCCACCAGACTGACTCAGTCATCACCTTAATGGTCAGAGCGTCTATTTTCTTTCACCTGCCTACAACTTTATTATTTCTTTTTATTAAAAAACATAGTAAAAAAACTAAATTATGATTAAAATCAGCACAAATTCCACCAGTTCAAACCAGTAGTAAGCCAAGGCCAGCAGCTCTCTACACCTGGGCACACACACTAAAAGCCTCTTGTTTGTTTGCAGAGCTCCTGCAAAGCCTCATTCATTTCTGTAAACCTGGAACACTGAGCAGGCACTTTCAGCTTTTGTGTACAGCCTGTTCCCTCTCGTCACCTGACTGGAATGACAAATGGTCGAGTTGATAAAGGCTCTGTTGGCAGGAAGGGACCATGACTTCCTGGAGAGAGGCCATTAGTTTGGATTTCCAACGCGTGCTTGGCATCACTTTAATGTTTTGCCTCACTAATTTCCATTTAACTTCTTTTGGAGAAGCAGTTTATTTTGATCCAGTAATTGCCCTTGTTTAGTTGAAAAGCATTGCCTGCTCCTTTCTTCTGGGAGTTCTGAAGCCTTGAAAGGCTTTTGACTGATTTAAAGGCCCAAACATTTTGTTTCTTTCACCTAACAGTTAATTTTGAGATTGTGGGATTTCTGAGATTTACTAAACTTTATCTATTATGAAGGCAAATTACCACTAACTGCATGAATTGAAACATGTTTTTTTTCTTTCTTTATACTTTTTTTTTTTAAATATTTGCATGACAAGTAGTGGTCATCTATCCACCCTTAGTCAAGCTAAGGAAGTTTTTTTTAAATAAATCAATGTTTTTGCTTTAAAGCTTTGAGGCATTTATTCCTCTTTGTTCACAGCAGGGAAACTTCTTTCTGCTAAATTATTCATGCCCAGTCTCACCATTAAACACAAATTATTTCAGATATCATCTCAGTGGAAATGCATCATGACCTCTTCCCCCCATCCATGTTTGCTGACAGGGATGCTCAGTCATCCCTTCCCTTTTGTGCAACAAATTCCTGCTCATCTTTACCCATTTATTTCCCTGCGATGGCTGAAACCCTCACATTCCCAGGAGAGGCGACCCGGGCGGCCTCTCAGCCTGTGTGTCATTACCACTGACCAGCAGCCCATCTCTATCTGCCCCTGATCTCACAACCTCCCCGAGAGGCAGCCAGCAGCACGATCCACAGTGAGGAGGCGCGAGATAGGGAGGGAGGGTAAAGAAATGTGAGGAGGTGCGTGCAAAAACGGGGAAGATGCTGGAAAAAAATAATAAAAAAAGGTGATGGACAGAGATAAAGAATGGAAGAGGATGATGTAGAGAGGCAGGGGCAACATCTGGTCAAAGGGATGCTGAGATGGAAATTGATGCTGAGGAGAGAATGAAATCGAGACTGAAGGAGGAGCAGGAGAAAAACGAGGGTGGCGGCTGAGAAAAAATAGATGCAGGGGAAGAACGACGGAGAACAGCTGAGGCAAAGGGAGCGAGATTCAGAAATGGGAATGGGGGGTAGGGGAGAAGAAGAGATGCTATTTCAAGACCGTACTTACTGATAATGTCAGTCTACTTCAAAGTGCAAAGCGCTCCTGTCATGCTCCTGCATCACCGTGTCTCTGGAGGATCTCTGCCTGGATCAGATGATAAAAGATGCCTGACAGCGGGGTGCACGCTCACTCTCTGACACGCGTTCTGGGCTAAACTGTGACAAAACACACACAGAAGCTCTCTGCTTTAATTCTGTCTTAATCAACCACAGCTCCTGACCCAAGGCCCCGGGGAGGGGAGGATTTTCACATGTGGGGAGAAGGCGAGCACACGTCAAAGGCTCAGGTAAAATCCAAGTGCTATCATGAAAAAAAAAATAGAAACCTTTCATCTATGATAATATCAGAAAAAAACTCATAGAAAAGAACTTTTAAACGTATAAAAAGCATTGACCTTCTTTTATAATTGCATAGTTTGACGCTTTAATCACCTGCATGTCCTGATGGCTCTGACGTCACCAAAGTCATCAATCATGCTGCCTTCAAGCACCGTGCTCATGAATGAGTCCTTGAATTGCCAAGATTCCTGCGGTGCGATGTATTTTAATCCCAGTTTGAATAGAGAATGAGCCGTGCATTTTCTCTTTAAGCAACGATAGAGATTGTAGACGTGGCAACATTCACATAAAGAAAATTTGGCAACTTGAAGCATTCATTTAGAGAGCTTTTTTTTTTTTAACCAAACAGTGCTCATTCATCAAGCTGTTTCATGTGTTTATATTGAACAAGATGCATTTTTTTTACACTGAAGTGTCTAATTTGAGCAATCAAACCAAACCACATAATAAACCTCAGCCAGTCTTGTTTTAAATTATTGTTGATATAATTACATTCAATCAGTGGTATCCATTTACAGCAGCAGTGCACACACACAGAAAAACACACACCAACAGAAGGATCTCCCTCCTCCCTGACCCTTGTTTATGCTGCGAGGGGTTTAAAAAATGGTTTGAATAAAGAGAATTACAGCAAAACTAAACTTTTTTTTTTTTTGAGACACGCTGGTTTTTTCTCAACACATCAGCAGACACATGACAACTTGTCAGCTCATATCAGCTGAAAATCACTAAGGTATGTCAAAGTAATCCGCAAAGGCGTCGTAAAGTTGTTTTTTTCTAATTATTATCCTGACAATCAGCGCTTGTTCACACCGTCAGACGCCTTGAGGCATTTTTTTTTAAATCCTGGGAAAAGGCAGACTAAAACCACTTTAATTACAGATTTCCATATTTAAAAATACAAAATATGTATGTAAGCCTCACTTTAAAAAAAAAAGGGTTTAATGACAAACTTCAAACTTGGGTTTAATGCTAAAACTATGTAGATTTTGTTTAATTGTGATGAATTTGCAACTCTAGTTCCAAAACTTTTAAGCAACATAAAAAAATGTCCTGAAGGCATTTTAAACATCAATATTAAAATCCAAAAAAAACGAGTGAGAACAATTTCATCTTTAAAGCCTGCACATATTTTTTTGTCATCCATTTGATTTTTTTTTTTAAACGCACATCGCACATTTGTTTAAGGCTTTAAATCAATTTTTGATTTGAACACAAAACGGGAGCTATCTGTAATGATTTTATCTCAGCGAAAGGTCTCGTGAACAGCTGTCTCCCTGAAGGAAACAGTGACCGCTCGCTCTTTTTCTGAACCATGACAAAGGTCAAGATGCAACACAGCCGCCAACATGCTGCACAGAATTTTAATTCCATCTTTCAGGAAAGAGTTGGAAAGAGGAAAACAAGTCTAGCTCTGTAAGCGTTGGGTTCGCTTGTCTAGAAATGTGTTGGTTGGCGCTGCCAAACCATTATTCCCACTAAATTAATTAGAGAGTCATGCTGTTTTTTTCCCTCCACACACCTTTGAATTAACACCCAGTTAGCTGATGGATGTGTTTACACACCAGTGTGGTCGCTACAATTGGAAGAAATAGTAACTACATTCCATCTACCCTGATGCATGCTCAATAATCCAGGTAGAAAAATCTAAAAAATCTAAGTCTGCAGTGGCAGAGCTAGAGGGGGGCCGGGGGGGCCAGTGCCCAACCCAACCATCTGATTGGCCCCCCAGTGGCCCCCCCAGAATTTTTTTCCATTTTTTTTGGTACTTCATTGTGTGTTTTATGAGTGTGGACAAAGTCAAACACTAAAGCTGTTTAGAAAAAGTTTATGTTGGTCTGGAAGAAAATGTTAAAACAGCCAGATCTCTGTTTATATTTAAGAGATTGTTAAAAGGGATTTTTTTGAAAGAATATGAAAAACTAGCATAAGAATTTATATGAATCGTTGTTTGAGTTGATGTAGTCTTTAATTTGGTGATGTAGTTAACTTTGTTCTTTGGTAAATTATTGTTGTGAGTATCTTTGGGTAAAAAGGGGCAGAGATTATAAGATTATTCTTCATCTGCTGCCTTTCATTTTATTTTGAATGTATGTTTTTTTATTTTTTGAGTTGTTACTTGATTTTAATGAAATGAATAAAATTTAAATAAATAAATAATAAATGAATAAATAAAAATACTTGATTTCTAAACTTAAAAATATTTAGATCACAGATCAAAAGTTTAAACTGAGAGAATGTATCATTTTAAGGGAAAAATATGTTGTTTCAAAATTTCATAGCGTCAACAAATCCCAAAAAAGTTGGGACAAGTCCATTTTTACCACTGTAAGTGGACCCCTTACCGATAGCCTTGCCCCCCCTCGGCCCCCCCAGCAATAAAAGTCTAGCTCCGCCACTGTAAGTCTGGTCCTCTGGACATTCAAAAAAAAAAAAAAAACTGTAGAAACGTTTCGTCCGAAAGACTTCCTCAGACGAAACGTTTCTACAATTTTTTTTGTTTTGTTTTTTGAATATCCAGAGGACCAGACTTAGCATTTTTTTTTATATACATTCCATCTATGTGCATAAACTGTATTTTGATGAGGTTGCTGATGACTCCATCATCGCACCTATTTTGCAGCACACGTCTCCGCATCAGTCAGGCGGCATAGTTTCACCTTTTATTTTGCACAAATGAATGTCTGAGCGGCTAGAAAATAACCTCCTGTTTCTCTTTGCGCTTCTTTCCTCACAGGTGAATTCGGAGGAAGCTGTGAGGAAACGCTACCCCTCGTGGCGTTCTCTTTGTGTTTCCACATATGAGCCATGGTGTAATATGGCTTTTTATTCCTATGTGATGGTGCAAAATGTTCATGTAGGAATCGAAGCCACTTTACATGTGGTGAGAGAGCAGCGCGGCGCAACGGAGAGCTTCTCAACGGACGACGAACACGGAGAAACAGATCTGGATAAATATGTCTCCTGTTAAATGCTTTCCCTGTAGTAAAGGTACATTTGTGCTCATCTTTCAGATGATGAGTGAACTCGCTGATGTGCTCATCTGAGAGCGTGGGGGAGAAAAGAAAAAAGGAGTCAGACTTTGTTGTGTGTGCACCTGTTTTTGCCTCAAGGCTTCCAATGCTTCCCCAGTTTGATGCATGTGGTGACAGATGCAGTCCGCAGGGAACATTTGCAAAACATCCCATAAAAAAAAAGGCAAGAAAAGAGCAACGAGAGACCAGTACAGATCTTTAATAACAAACTGTAAAGGAGGCACTTCGTGAACCACTTTACAAACTTACAAGGAGGCATGGCATTTCCCTTTCTTGTCCATCTCATTCATTTTGCACATTATTAAAATAAAACTTTGTCATGAAGCATTACACCGAACAATAATCTACCTACAATATCATACAATGAAGGTACATACAGTATAAACAAGACAAAGCACCTTTGTTGTCCTAGTAAATACTATTATAATTAAACATTTGGAGTTACAGATAAACGAGTTTGTCGTTTGTGTGTGGTATTATCAGTGCATGGAAAGAACTCCAATTACAGGTCTTTGGTTTTGTGTGCACCTGAGTTTATACACCAGAAGCTGTCCTAATTATGAGAAACGTATGAATGACTTGGTTTTATACAGTATATTTAATAAAGTAAAGAGAACCAGTAAAAAAAACAGCTGGGTGTATGAACTGTAACTGCTACAGATCTCATGTTCCCTTCTGAGAACGTTAGCATTCACATTAAACATGTAGCACCAGGTGACGTTTATACAACAGGTTGATGATAATGAATGTCAACGCAGTACAGTAAAGCTAAAAAAAAAATACATAATACGTTGGGAGCATGTATGAAAGGTGCACAAAACATTTGTCCGAATAAAGTCTGGCATAATTTAGTCATTTAGCAGAAAGGCTGAAAGAACTGTGTGGTAAATGCAACAACGGAGGTGCATTTTTGTTTGAAAAGAACGTGAGTTTTCAAGTATTCTTTTAATTCTTTCCCCTTTAGGTAATGAAGTATAATCTCTGCTTTCCCCAAATAGACAATCTCATTTTTGCCATTTGTCCTCACATTTGTGTAATAGCAACACATTGTACAAAGAAGACATAAAGTGACTATGGAAATATTAAAATATAACATTTCACAGAAAACAGCTGTGCAATCTCATTCACCATAAGGAATTTTCTTAGACATTTATAACTGTGGAAATTTACAGTCCCCCCCCCATATTCACAGATCCCCCCCCTCAGTTAATAGATTCTGATGTGTCCTTCCTTAAAGGAATCTTGAAGCTGGTGAGTTTTTGGCCAAACAGCTGACTCAGAAGGTGATTCTGGGACTCGGCTGTCCGGTAAGAGTTACTCTCCACTGACCTGACCCCCATCTTTGGTCTTGGTTTATTCAAAGAGTTGTTCATGGGAACTGAAGACGCTTTAGACACAGGAGAGTGCACGGATCTCCCAAGAGGTCCCTTCTTAATAATGTCCGCTTTCCTTGGTAAACAGCTTTCCAGCAAACCTCGTTTTGACGACAAGCTCAAGCTTCCATTCTTGCACTTGGAAACTATTTTGTTGCCGACGACGTCGTCCCGCACCGAGGACAGCACCGGGTACTCGTTGGATCCGTCGGACTTTCTTTGCAGGGAGGGGTTTGCACACTTGCTTGGGCGAATTTTCTTTTTGGCTTTCGAATCGACGACAAAGTTTTCCTGCGTGACCGGAGAGGAAAGTCTCTGCAGAATGTGTGCGGACTTCATTTCTTTTCGCCTCTTCTGTGGTTTTACGACATCCTTGTCCTCATTGGTAGCAGCTGCCAGAGGGGGAAGCTTGGAGTGGATGACTGGAGTGGATTCTGCGGCCTTTGCACAGCTGGGTGTAGAGCTGGTTTTCACGCTGTCGGTCGCTGCAGCCGGGGCAGCGTTGTTTTTCATCCGACTGCTGCTTTGCTGCTCAGCACCGTGAGATACCTGCTGTTTACTGCCACTACTGAACAACGTGTGATGCCTCGGCTCATCGTCCCCCCGTTGGTTCATCTCATCAACAGCTAATTTATGCTTTGCAGACTCAGATGTCTTCCGAGGGATTTGCTTTTCTGTTGAGACGGCAGATTTCTCACTAGCTGGAGGCAAATCTGATTTATCTTCAGTTTCTGTTGAGTCACATTCTTTGGCTTTAACCATCTTCTCTTCCACGTTGCAACTTTCTTTAGACGCAGTCCATGAGGTCACCTCTGGTCTAATGCAGACTGACTCATTCTCCTCTTTCACGCCTGCTGGTTCAGTAACTGGTTTTTCGCTGCCATCCTTATGAGGTGAAGGAGTCAAGTCGGTTTCCTCTTTCTTGGGTGAAGCAGACTCGGCTGAGCTTAAACGAATACCGTTCTCCAGCTCTGCTAGTTGAGAGCAGTCTGCGGAGATGTCCTCCGTCTTCACAGTTGTGTCATTGTGGTACTCGTTTGTGAATGTCTGTGTGGAATCATCAGCTGTGGGTGCGGAGGGCTTGGACGACTGAGCTTCGGGGTTCTGACTCGAATGCAGCGAGCTCAAACTTGCGATGCCGCTGTCCGAGCTGTTCTCTGGCAGGCTGTCGGAGAGAAGTCTCCTCTTCTTACTCGCAGGTGAATCACAGTCACTTTCGTTGGAGCCGGACACTTTGACAGGTCTGAGAACGCCTCGAAACTTGAAGATTTTGTTCCCCCCCGACAGGTGCTTTTCCATGTGGCGGTCGAACTGCTCCTTCTTGGAGAACGTGTAGTTGCAGGTGCTGCAGATGAAGGACTTTTTAATGACGTGCATGACGTCGGCGCAGAGCTCGCAGGTGTAGAGCGTCGTGTGTTTGGAGTCCAGCTCGTCCACCTCCCCGTGAGCGCTCCTCAGATGCTCTTTGAACTCCTGGGCCTCCTGGTACGAGACGGGGCACCTGTGACACAGGAAGATCCTCTCCAGGTTGTGCACCACCAGGTGCCTCTGGAGCTTGAAAGGTTTGGGGAACTGCTTCCCGCAGTGGTGGCAGTCTCGCGAGGGGTCTTTGCAGTTGGGATGCGTTTCCACACTTTTCGGAGCTTCCGTTTTGTGCAGAACTTCGAGTGGCGTTAATGAGCTCTGCTTCCCACTTCCTCCGCTGCTGCTTTTAGTTTTGTGTGGTTTCACCTCGGCCCCCTCAGAACTTTCTGCGGCAGCTGGTTTTTCCTGTTCTTTAGTAGATTTGCTGGACTCTCTGTTGGTTTTGCTGGGTCGCTGCTGCATGATTGAGGATATGAAGTTCTTCACTGCCGTCTCTTGCATGACGCTCCCTGGAAGGCCCAGCATGGAGCCTTGAGTCTGACCTCTCCTGGCGAACTGAGTGGCATGCTCTCGTAAGTGTTCGTTGTACATCCACACGTCTGAGATCTCCTTCAGGCACATGCCACAGGTCCAGATCCCCGTCTTGTTCTTGGCGTGCTTCTCCCTCAGGTGGTCTCTCAGCTGCTCCCTGGAGCTGAACTTGCGCTGGACACACATGTAGCAGGTTGGAGGGGGGGAGGGGTTGTGGGAAAGTTTGTGAAAGTTCAGTTCGCCCAGGGTGAGGAACCAGGTGAAGCACACTTTGCATTTGTACTGCTTGTCTTTGACTTTCATTCCTCCATCCTGGCGCTTCCTGCCTCGCCGCTCCGTCACTTTCTTTGGCTTTTCATCGTCTCTGTTGTCCGCGTCTGCAGTTTCAGGAGGGGGAGGAGCTACTGAGATTTCTTTACTGGAGTCAAAGAACTGAATGTCAGGAAGCTGGAATGTGGTGTTGATGTTTTGGATGTCGATGCTGTGGAAGGTTTGGGGACCCTCTGTGGAGCGTGGATTCACAGCGCAGGGAGACGCTGGGAGAGGCGGAGGGCAGGACGAGCTCAGCCCTTCTTCTGGTTTACAGAGGCTGGGGTCAGGGGTCACCGACGAGCAACCATTAATGTCAGTGAAGTCGCTGGATTCTTTCCATTCAGCTCCAGATTTATCATCAGTGCTCCCCAGTGAGTTAATATCACCAAGCTGATCACTTTGTTTACCATCTGGTGACGGCTTCCCATCAGCCTTTGTGTTGTGGCACATGTTCAACATGATGGCATCATCAATAGAAATGGTCTCATATTCACAGTGGTTGGTTTGATTGTCGGTGACGTTCTGCTCAGCTTGGGCTTCCGCGCGCTGAGTACTGCTTTGCACGAAAGTTTCAGGAGGAAGGTAGTCCACGGTTTCATCTGAATGGAGGGATAACTTTGGCCTTTTGTTTCTTTTGCTGTAAACCCTCGGACATTTTTTCCTTTTTGCCTCCTCGTCTCTTGGGAACAGTTGAGAAAACGTGGTGTCGTCATCCAGCAACGTTCTCAGGTCTGGGCTCGTGCTGGGCGGACTGGGAGGGGATGGACTCGAACAGGAAATGGGGTTTAGATCGTCACAAGGGCTCCTGTTTTGCCCACATTTAATCTCTGTTGACACATTTGTAAGAATGTCCAGGCTGTCGTCTGATCCTTTCACTTTACACACGTCCCCCACAGAGCACACAGTCCGTCTGCTTTCATCACATCCTCCAGTAATATTCTCCTCCGTAGACTCAACGTTACTGTCCACACACACTTCCAAATACGGCCTCTTTGTTGCGCTCACACACTTCATCACCTCTGCGTCGACAAACTGATCGTATCCCACAGGTTCACCGAGTGCATTTGGCTCTTTTGTTGCCGTTTGAGTTGTATTGTTAAAGGCTGCATCTGGAGAAACAACGTGAGGGACTTCTTCTGTTCGAGCAGCACTTCTGTCATTGATTTTCCCCTCGGGGGATTTGCCGAGCTCTTGCAGAGTGCCATTTTTAAATTCAGGCGTTATGGCTTGAAGAATGTCTGTTTTTAATAAATGCAGGAGCTCATCAGAGAAAGGGTCAGGATTTAGCTCACTGTTCTTGTTCTTTCTGGCTTTGTTGTTCTTCTTTGCCTTTGCTGGCAGCGGAGCGTTCTGATGGGTTTTCTCCTCCGCTGCCACTTCCTCCAGGACTGACTCAGTCTCCGCTGCGTTGGATGCGAGACAGCTACTTATCTCAGGAAGCCCATCTACTTTTGCTGGGGAACAAGTCCGTGAATCATCTTTATGCTTTTTCTCTGTAGTTTGCGATGCTTCATAAATAAGCATAGTCCCCTGATGGCTTGATGGCGTGCTCTGTGGGCCAGCACATTTTCCAGCTCTGACCGAATGTTTCATGGCCTTGTGTCTCTTTAAGCCTGGCACTGTTCTGAAACTCATAAAACACATCTCGCAGAGCACTTTACTCTGTTCATCGCTGCTCTGCGTCTTCTTCTGCGTCGTTTCTTTGTGCATTTGGTGAAATGTTTTTAGCTGCTTCTCTGGTTGGTCTGCTGGAAGGGGCATTTGGTCATTTTCACAGATGGTGAGTGGTTTAGAAGTGGGCAGATTATCTGAACATTCTTTTTTGAGCATGTCCTCATCAGCAGAAGCCTTGCGAGGAACTAAAATCTCCGTTTCAGCTTTGCTCAGGAGGTCGGCGTGGACGTGCAAATCCTCAGCAGGTTCAACTGGGTCATGGAAAGCCTCCAAGCTCGTCTTCACCTCATCATCGGAGAAGTCGATTTTTTTTAGTCCGTCTGCGAGACCCAGTGAAAAGCATGTAAATTTCAGCGCTTCGTCTGATGGATGCAGTTTAGCTCTGGGGTTTGTGTCCAGCACCATCGCTGTTTCTGTCTCAGCTTGGTGGAAAATCAGTGCTGGGTTGACGCTCAGGTCACACGAGTCACACTCTCCTGGTCTCTGCTCCGTGTGGAGATCCTCCTCGGGTTTGCTGGCAGGTGATATTGGAATGTAGTCGAACTGGTTCAGCTGCGGGGGTTCATCTGACAGGACACTGTAGTTGAGAGGGCTGAGCTTTAAATCATACATCAGATCACTTTTTTCAAGACCGCCTGTCACCTCTGGTGGTTCTGCCGCGCTGCTCACAGGAAGTGGAGAGGAGCGGGCCGCTTCAGAGAGCTTACACTCCGTGATTCCTAAATCCAGCTGAGATATCAGCGAGCACTCCAGTCCAGGCTTTTCCTTTAACAAATCATTGTTTACCGCCTCTTGGAGGATTTGGCTGTCATCTTTGATTGTGGGAGATTTTACATTTTCAGAACTTTGCTCGATGCACCTTTCCGTCCGGCACATGTCCTCTCCCGAATCTAATTTCTGCAAGGGTTGTTGAGGAGAGATTAATAAAAGGGGACTGGTGGATGAGGCGGAGTTTAAAAAAACGCAATGACTTTCTTCTGCTGTCTCTCTGCAGGGGGAGTTGTGCTGACTTGCCATGAAATCGACAGGAAGATGCTCTTTGATATCTTGGACATTCAAAACGTCCTCCGGTTTCGGAGCAGACTCAAAGTTGAGAGCTGTGTCGGTTTTTAACGACTCGTTAAATGGGGTCATTTTAAGGGAATCACTGGTAATGATGCCGTCAGACTGTGACAGGAGCAGAGGATTGCTTTGTCCCTCTGCAGGCTGGGGGTCGTGGAGGGGTGAGCAGCAGCTTTCTGTATTTGTTTTCACCAGTATAGGACTGCAGGGCTTCTCTGCAGCCACCACCTCCGACGACATATCTGTTTCACCGAACGTTTTTGAAGGACTGGAGTTTCTCGATGAAGAAATTAAGTTCAAGTGATTTTGTTTTGACGCTTCAACTGTTATTTCCTCAGCTGCATGGTCCGGGCGTGTCACTTTCAGTTCAGCAGCTTGTGATGAAGTGATATCAGGGTTGTCATTAGTGGACTGTTGTTCCAGTGCAGACAGAATCACATCTGCTATCGTCTCACCAATCTCTTGAGCGGGGTCAACCAGAGCTGGTGGAGAAGGGCGCCCCGCGGGTTGATGAGTGATTTCCTTCACAGCCTTTGCTTCCTCACAGCCGTCTGTAAGGACACATTTGCTGCCATCATCCTTCTTTTCTTCCAGCTGATTTAAATTGTCTTCTGCATCACTGTCCCTGGAAGACGTTTCAAACTCGTGTGGACAATGGGTCATCACGCTCGAGCGGCGAGCAGACTCAGCCAAATGACTGTTTGCTGCAGCGTCCTCTTCTGATGCCACTTTAGTCTCCGTCTTGTAATCCCCGCTCTCTGCAGGTTGTGATGAGATTGGCTGGTTGCTGCCGACCGAAGGGTCAGTCTCGTTGGAGAGAAACGACCGTGACTCATTGAGAATGAATTCAATTTCATCCTTCCGCTCGTTGATATGTGGGAGCGATGGAATATTCTCCTTTACGGTAATTGCTTCCTTTTCGCTGCGATCTTCTCTCTCCGCTGCATCAGTGATCTGACATTCAGTTTCTTCGTGTTGTTGACTTGTGAGAGAGTTGACATTTGGCGTCTGAGGTGCTGATATAATGGGTTCTTTTCTGAATATGGAGTCTGAAATCACCTCCAGGCTTTTCATGAGGGTTTCTGTGTATCGTCTCTGTTCTAAAATGTCCTCATTTGTATTGACAAGGCTCTCATTTTCAGCACCTCTCTCTTTTAATTTTGAGTCCAGGTGAAGCTTATCTTTGAGTTCTGCTTGCTCACTGGGAACTGGAGTGTCAGTGCTATGGTTTTCACCAATTAACTCAAAGTGGAATGTGCCTGGCCATGGAAGTTCTGGTTCAGTGAAAGGCTCTGAGGGTATTCGTGAAACTTGTAGATCTATTCCTTGCTCTGGGCATTTGACATTTAAACCATTGCCCTCTTCAGACTCCTCCAACAGGTGTAAAGGTGAAAATGTGTTCATCTGCAGCTGCTGGGAGGTATCCTGATCCAGTAGTGGTGGACTTTCCAGCTTAGTTGTCTGCAGCTGAGTTTCAAGCTCATTCACTATTCTCTTTATCTCCAACTCATCCTCTGATATGCAGCTGTTGAGAGTTGCACTGTAGTCAATTATTTTGTACGGCAGAGACAAAGAAATGTGATTATAGTCCGACTTCTTGTCGTTTGATTTTTCACAACTGTCTTTGTATGGAGATATCTCATCTCGTAGCACGGGGTTCACCAACAGGTTCCAGTCTCTGTGTTCCATGAAAGTGGAAAAGGATGAGACAAACTCTTCCTTTTTATCAGCTGTGCTCTCTAAAGCAGGGAAACCCTCTTTCTGAATGGGCATCTCAGAATAAAGACTGCTGTCAAACCCTGTGAGATCCCCAAATATTGATGAGGTGTCAAACGAAAGCGGGGATTTCATGAGCCCCTGCTCTTGGTCCAGTGGGTAGGGCATGAGGTGGAGTGCATCTTTTTGGCTTTCAGTCGGGGACAGACACACCTCATCCATCAAAGATGTGTAAAGAGATGCAGGTCTGTGTGTGTCTAGGTCATTGACTAAAGTAATGGCCTCTTTCACCGTGCAGACACTGTCGCTCTGTTTCTCCAATGTGGCGCTGCCTGATAGCTTGTGCAGAGCTGCTTCTGACCCTTCTTCTCTTTTTCTCTGTGTGTTTCTGTCAATGTTAAAGTCACTTTCTTTGGTGACGGTGGGAGAATGAGAGTCAACCTTTAGCGTCTTGTTTGTGTTGCTGCTCTGCGTTGGTTCTACTTCTGTGCTTGTTCTCTGCAGGTTTTGTCTTTCTGAGCCGACGGTAGAGTCAAATTCCCTTTTAGGAGACACAAGTTTCTCTTTAGGTTTTGTATGAGAGCTTCCTCTTTTCTCAACGTTCTTCGTCGCGTCTCTAGCCTTTCTCGGCGACGTCAGCGGATCAGAAACTTCTGGATGAGTTGTCTTTGGTTCCTCTGCGCTCTCTTTGTTATCAGAATGAGCGGCCTTGTCTGCGTTGTAGTTCTTGACAGATTTAGTGAATGTCAGTGCGAGAGCGTTGGACTCTTTAAATAACTTCTGCGGGGTGGACCTGTCATGGCGTTTTGGCTCTGGAGACTCTTTCGTTTTGCCTGCCTTCTTCTCGCTGTCTGAGTCGGTGCGATCAGTGCTTTTGGGGCTGTTGTCGCTTGAAACACTCACAGATGTGCTGAGGTCACTGCTCGTGGATGACCTGCTGCCTCTCCGCCTCAGTTTTTGGTGAGAGCCGTGTTTGTCGGGTGTGATGGACAGCTCGTCGCTTTTCTTCATCTCAAAGCTCTCCTTCGACCCGTGTCTCCACGCCGCCTTGTCCCTCTCGCTCCTCGCACGCCATTTGCACTGTTTGGTGTACGTGTATTTACAGCGGTTGCTTTGATTCAGCCGGCCCTGGCTCGCTATCCTCACAGGCTCACATTCATCGTCTGAGTCGGAGACGTAGTCGTATTCTCCGAACGCAGGATTCTGCACAGCGGGAGTGAGTCTCTCCATCACCAAGGAGAACTGAAGGTTTTTCGTACCTTTCACGTGGAGCTTGTGGAGTTTATTTTTTTGCTGAACTATTTTGTGAATGAGTTCTTTGCTCCAGGTGCCCCCTCCAGTGCTTTTCCTCTTGCTTTCTTTCACTGCACTTTTTGAGTTTGGAGACGTGGAGGCCTGCGAAGGCGCCGACCCTCGAAGTGAAGGGTCGTCCTCGAAGCTTTTTACACCGGCGTGCTCGGAGAAGTTGCTGGATAAGAGAAATCTTTGTGCGCTGGTGTTTTTGTCCTCGCTCTTACACAGCTTTCTTGCCTCCTTTACGCTGCTCTCTCGTCCCCACGTCTTCTCCCTCGAGGCGATTCTTGAATTTTTATGAGAGATTTCTTTTTTAATGTTAATTTTTTCATCTTCCTCCAAATTCGTAGGCATTTTCTTGCGGCTTTCAACATCAGAGTCATAACAAAACTTTCCTTGTGTGAAAGATCTGTCATCAGCTGACGGTTTGTGTTTGCTCTCATAGACCATGGACTCTTTTGTTTTCACACATTGCTTGCTCGATGATGTTTTGACAGTGGTTAAGTCATCATCAACAAACGCATCAATAAAGCTGCTGTCTATCTCTGCGTGGTCCGACTGATTAGCCAGCCCATTTAAAGCTTCTGTTATTAGGCGGTCTAGTTTGTCATCTTCCATTTCCAGCTCTGACAGAGGGACAGGGAGGTTACCTGGACCAGAGAACAGGCAGAGTTTCAGCAGGTCGTCCTTATTTTCGCCTTTCGCGTCACTTTCACACATCAGCTCTCCGTTTTTGTTGAGGCCCAGCAACGACAGGTGAAGATCAGACGGACATCTCGACAGCAAAACGTTCGTTGGAGCTGCTTTAACTGGCTCCACATGAAGTTTATGATTCTCCTCCATCTTTGATACAGCTTTGAGGTCATTATGTGCAAACGTTTGTTGAGCGCAGTATTGCTTGTGGCCTAAAAATGAAGCCAGGTTGGTGAAATTCTGATCACACTGTTTGCAGGTCAGAAGCACGTCCAACTGGTCGAGATTTGCTGTGGCCAACGAGCTGGCTAAGAGCTGATGGGCGGAGTATGGCGGCGGAGGCTGGTGATGCTCCACCCCAAAACTATCCACATAACCTTTCCCTTTATCCATAGCTGTCTTTGGTTGTGTGTTGTTCTGCAGGTAGCTCATCATATCGTCTTTGGGCCTGTCTGATATGAAAGGAAGAGTCCTTAAAGGATCAGGGTGAAACTGGTGAGGGTGTGTGTTCAAGTGATCTGAAGGTAACTGAGCTTTACCTTGTGGCTGGTGATAGAACGAGTGAGGCAGGGATGATTTTGATATCTGGCTGTCCTCTGAGCTGACGTTAACCGGGCTGGTGGTGGATGCCGGTGAGAGGGAGGAGCAAGTGCTACTAGATGCAGGGTTATGAACTGGGGAGGGCAAAGGGGATTCATATGGTGACACCCTCATAAGCCCTAGAGGTGGGACCTGTAATGGTGGATAGTTGTAGTGTTGTGCTGGTGCTGCCGAAACAGCCTGACTGAGTCCAAAGTACAGAGACTTATTCTTGGACTCGCACAGTTTCGTGTGGTTTATCTCCGCTTTAAAAGCTGAGACGGTGTTGCCGTTATGTTTTATAGGTTCTTGCCTTTGGTTTGACAGCACGTCACTTCGGTTGCTCTGAAAATGACCCAGGTTTTTTAAGGAGTTATTTTTACATGATTTACTCTCATCCTGCCAGTCGGAGGAGGACACGATGTAAGCCAGGTTTTGATTGCTTATTTGACTTGATGACTCCATCCTGTTTGGGCTTGGCAGGGCAGAGCTCGGTCGTATTTGCTGCCAGGGCATTCTGCTACTTTTAGATGAATTTGGCTTATGGTCAGTAGCCGTCTTGCTTTGAAACTGAAACTTCTCATTTATATCAGTGTACTGAATTGTGTTTAGATCACCAGGTAAATACGTCTTGTTCGGCCCTTCCCAAGAGTGTGGTATCCTGTTCAGAGCCTTATTGTTGATGCTTTTGTCGAAAGGACTTGAGTTTGTGCAAACAACATTCACTGTAGGATTGTTAAATGTTCTGTTAGGAAAGTGCATTGGAGAGCCTGGGCCTTGTGAAATATTTCTTGTGTGCATACCACCTTGGATGAGTGTTCTTTGGCTGGCAGCTGTGTCTTTGGAGTGACAGTTTCTTTTACTCCCAGAGGTGATGGCTGCATCCTGACCGTCCGCCTGTGCAATATTGTCTGTGCTCTCAGGTAGAGCGGGCTTCCCCTGCTTCGACTGCTGCGAGCTGGAGCCAGAGCTGTCACTGCTGGGTGAGTCCTCACTCAGATTCCTGGGACATTGGATGGATGAAGCCACTGCCTGAATAAATTGGGGCTGTGGGGGATGGGGATAAGAGCTCCTGTCCTCTGGCTGATGTTCATTACTGAACTGAGTGCTGTTGTGAGCAATGTTTTGTCCTGCTCCTGGGGTGAAAGGAAAAGAGCTGTGGGTGACATGAACAGAGCCAGAGCCCAGTGAAGAGTTTGAAATGTCTTGGGATTGGGGGTTCTGTTCACAGGGGAAAGAGTCAGAGGTTGATTGTTCCAGTAAATGATATCCGTATTGAAATGGACCAGGCACAAATGAAATTGCCTTACTGGTTTCTGGGAGAGCAGAAGATTTTTGTGATGGAAGTCCATAATTAGCACCATTAAAAGTCCGTTTGGGAGACTGCCAAGCATTTGAGCTGCTTAGCGGACAGTCAGTCAAAATGAGCGAGCCACCAGTCTGTGCACTGTTGTTCTCCATTGAAACGGGTTGCTGTGACAGGGCTGGATGTGGGTGGGATGTTGTTCCAGTCGAGGAACCCAGCGGCTGTGAGGTATAGCTCGGGGAGGTAATGTTAGGGGGATTTTCCTGGAAGAAGCGACTGTAGCTGAGCTCTTCCTGTTGAAGTTCAACCTCTCTCTCTGGCATACTGGAAACGTGGAATCTGTAGCTGCTGGAGACTGGGTCACTACTGGTTTCCAACTTCTTGGGTGGCAAAACCTTCTGTTGTGGATAGGCAATGCCAACGGTGCGTGGACTTGTAATGCTTAGTCTGTACAGCTGCTGTGGGTTGCCGCGCTCTGCCTTCCCTGACCGCTTCCCTTTCTCTCGGCTGCGGCCCTTTCCACTCGGTGACTGGGGACTACCTTTCCCACTCGACCAAGTCCCGTCAGTGACAAACTTTGATCTGTTGTGCAGTGATTTGAAGTCGATCTTCCCCGTCTGCTGCGGCCGTATGACAGCTTCACGCTGCTGAGGACAGTCCCTTTCTTTCTCTATGTTTTCAGCGTTGGCCTCTCTGTTGCGGAGTCTGGCCTCAGTGCCTGTGCTTGAAAAGTGCTTAGAAGACCTCCTGGTGGCTTTGTCACTCTGGTGTTCCAGTGCTGTATCCTCATGCTGCTGTTTGGACCCTGCATCCAGCTCTTTGACTGTATGCATCTGTTGAGTCTCTCCTGCCATGGTGCACAGTCTGTGCTGTGAAGTCCTGGTCCTCAGAATTGCTATCTGGGATTCGGGAACGTCATCTTCTGGGCAATGGGATTTAGTAAACGTCCAGTGGCAGGAACCGCAGGGACAGGGCTGCTTGCTGCAAGATCATCTCTTCACCCTCATTGTGGACTGAGGATCTGGCACTGAAGCAAAGTCGACCTGGAAGAACAAAACAAAAAACAAAGAAGAAGAATTAAATAAAATGCTTTTACTTTGAAAATGTATGAACTAATAATTTCAAGACAATAAAATATGAATGTGCTTTGCTAACTATCAAGACATTAGACACCACTTGTAAGAGAATGATGCATACTGGCATTAACTTAAGATTTGAGGAAAATGTTCACAAAAAGTAACACATTTAAAATTTAAATTCTCATGTAAATACTTCAAAACACACATTTTAAATAAAATAATTATAAATTTACACTTTTTAAACAGACAATATGCTCCCTGTATCTGCCAGCAGAGAGCACTGTTGGATCAGAGCACCAGAATGCTGCTGAAGCCCAAAAATTCACTGACCCATTGGGGATTTAAAATAAAAGTTATATTCTTATTCACGCTTGTCCTTAGGAAATGACTGTTAACAACTTTTGACAATAAGACTCTTCTTAAATATATATTTTTGAGTGCATCAACTTGCACAGCACCAGTCTAAAAAAAAAACAGCTCCCTTTTGAAAATATATATAGTACTGAATGTTAAAAATACAGTGCATGAACCCAAAAAGGTCTGCCAGTAAATGAATCACAAAGTCCTTAAGAGCAGGGACACAATGCCACAGTGTTCTGTTGCTACAGAGGGCTTCAGGTTTAGATCATGGAGGAATATCGAGGATTAGTCAGACAGCTTTGAGACGGTGAGAACTGTGAGCATGCTGACATTTGTTGCTTTCCTCCCAAGTATCCCAGACACAACTTCTCAGGTCTGGGTTTACTTTGGCCTTTTGCTTCCTTTGAGGTCCAACCAAATGAAGCCTGGAGTTTGCACCAAAATGTAATTTCTAGGCCTGGTAACTAAACTTCCATCCAACGCTCCAGTCTGCCTCCCCCAGTCATTACCAAAGCTGGGGGAGGCCTGTGGTTGGAAAAGCTACAATTTATATCTCTGTTTCAGCTACTGTCCATCATACTGAAGTGTCTCTGCTTGTGCTTTAACTGAAAAAAAAAAGTCTTCATCTGAATGAGTGAGCATCAGTTTCATTAATTTAATGGATGAAATCGCAGTTCTGCCGTATAAGAATCTGGCATGCGGACACCTCTGTGTCATGTGGGCCTCTCCCTCGGGCGATGTCTACTCCGAAGACTAAGCACACCTACTGCAAGATGCATTTTCTCATCTGCGCCATACATTTTAAGACCATTTGAGGGCTGGTCAAACGTGCAAAGATAAAAAGATGCTGTAAATATATCCATCCCCATAAATCTCATGATATATATATATTTTTTAAGTCAGGGTCATTTTGGACTGAGCACTTTATTTTGTTTCTTTCCAAAAAGGTTCTTTATCAGTCTAGATGATTACATTTTAACAGCTAACTTAAGGTAGTAACTGAATTACATAAATGGCCTTGTGGTTTCCCTTTTATAGAACCAAAACTGTTTTTACAAAACCCACTCAGGAAGCTAAACAGATGACTTACCTAAATTTAGTCATTTGACCAATAATTGTCAGCTGTGCATTTGACTTCATAGAAAGATAGACATATATTTATCAATGGAGATCAAATCAAAAAAGGCGTTCAATACAGGATCAACTGGACTTTATTTGTTGCAGAAAACGTTTCGACAGACTTCTGGACAGAAGTCGAAACGTTTTCTGCAACAAATAAAGTCCAGTTGATCCTGTATTGAACGCCTTTTTTGATTTCATCATGTCCTGGACGACTGAGAATCTTCACCAGCATATATCAATGGAGATCTTGTAAAATCATCTTAGCATCAGTGATAAAGAGTAAATCCTGCTGCCTTTGTAATAACCCCTTGAAGAGGTCAATAAATGCTGACAGGGTTTAGAAATGCAGATGTCAATAGCTGGTGGGCATATTGTACAAGTTCTCCAGATGCAACTTCATCACTAAATATTTAAGTATCTCTACATTTTTACTTAAAGGATCATGCTCTGGCATGTGTTTCCTAGTCTCATCCTCTGGTTCTGAAGGTATTTAACATATTCCAAGGGACGCTTGAAGCAGAGACCAGGCTGGGTTTTGGCCTGGTTGTGAAAAATCACATCTCCTGTACACCTCTACAGATTCTAAAAAGTCAGTGTCTGCTGCTATCTCTGACACAGGTTGGGTTAAAGGCCCTGCCAATATCTCCAGCGGGTAATGCTTGATCCAGCTCTTTAAAGTCAACAGTTAGAACCATGAATCATAGAGTCCATTGTATTTGCCTAGACTCTGGGTTGTGGTTAGGGCCGTGGAATGAATGCCTCTGACAACAAAAAGAGGAGCACGGGTATCACAAGGACCTTAGAGAAGTAGCACCAAAGCCCGAGCTGTCAGTTTGCAAAGAGTAAGAGGTCATTGATGTCCTTACAAACGCCTTGTCCACTTCCCCTACAGCGGTGTGTGGATCAGTAAATCTTCTCTTGCTTCTGTCTCCTCCACATAAGTCAAAGTTATTTCATACACAAACTTTAGACGTTATAATCTGCCAACTTTGTGGCAACTTTGACATGGCTTGTTCAGTTTTATCTTCAAAAGCATACACTGCCGTTGGACTGTGTGCAAAGAAACTGCGGTGGTGGCAAAATTGCAAGCTGGGCACAATCTGATATCAAATCCCCAGTGACTAGTCAAAAATTTATTCCATAAAATTGTGTTTAGTGGAGCTTTACAAGTCAATTAAGACTGAGTGTATGTGTGTTCTTTTGGGCTTCTGTCAAATCACCAAGTTTCTCAGTGGCGCCCCATATGGCTTGACCACAACACCACCCTGATGCGTGAGACTGCTGAGTGTTTAAGAACTGGTGTATTTGTGGTAAAGACCCATATAAACTTTTTCTCCTTCTTCTTTATGACTTTCACAGGGGTCTGTGTTGGTTTTTCACAGGAATGAGGGAGTAGGTAAAAGGTGCTTGAATGAAAACATAATTTCCTCAAAGTCTTTTTCCTGTCATTTTTCTGCAGGATGTATATGGTGTTGGCTTGAGTGAATAAATGGTGGTAGCACTGTGAAAATCTCTGTTCATTCATCACATCTGTGCCTTACGTAACTGCTTTTGCACTTTCTTTCTTTCTTTCTTTTTTTTGTGTGTGGGGCAAATCCCCTAAGTAGGTTCCGTAACTCTTACAGATGGCAAAATTCAAAGACGATAAACTCAGAATCTCTTTTTCTGACGCATTCACCATTTCAGCATTGTTGTTGATGTGTGTTTTTAACTATTACCATGTTCGTGAGACAATAAAGGGTAGATAATGTGCACCAATTAAACCAGTGCATATATCGTTTTAAAACATATGCTAAAGAGAAAATCTCTCCACAGACATACTGTAATACACTTTAGGAACCAAAAAAGATGCAGCCACAAGTTACAAACAACAACTTGCTTTATAATAATCTGAATTAATTAATAACTGGCACTAGTAAAGGCTTCCCATTTTTCATCTTTTCCAGATGTTTGCGCACTGAAATATCACCACAAAGTGGTCTCAGAGACCAGCGAGAAGGAGAAGACAGCTGAAGATGAGAGATGATGAGGTCAGTGACAACAAAGACGAGCGGAAATGCAGGGAATGCCATTAACGAGTGGGAAAAGAGTACAAGGGGATACTCTTCAGAAAACAAAAAGAGAGGGGTGTCGGGGTCAGTATAATTGAAGGGATACAGAGGGGGAAGAGGATGAGGTGGCAGAGTGAAGGATGCCTACATGCTCTCATCACACCTCTTCCAGCACACGTGGTCCAGTGAAGGGAATGCACAGCGCAAACGGCTGGCCCAGGGCCCGTGGCTGGGGCGCGCCGCCAAAACCTTGGTCAGCCCGCCTGCCTACTCCTCTGTATTTTTGGAAACATCCATTATGCAAGCATTTTGCCTGTAAGATCTCAGCACTTAAATCAGTTTAAAGGCAAGATGAGGAGGAGAGAGATGTCAGGGAACCGGCCTAGCTTTCACATCTCGACCACACATTTATTAAAACAGAAGCTCTTGATGTGGACGTGCGGCCGCTCAGTTAGTTTTCAGTTTCTTTAACTGATACGATAATTATCGACTCGTCTGTATTCAGTGCCGGTGACGTTTTGTCAGTAGCCTTCAGGATATTCCAGAGATGTCTCGGCACTTGAAATGAAAACAGTGAGCAAGTTATACTCGTGCCTCCAACCCAAACCCCACCCTTCACGCCGTGTGGTTAGCTGCACAGAGGGGAAGATGCAAGGAGCACAGGAGTGTGTCTGCACGATTCTCTCTCGCTGTGTGCACGTCTAAGGGATTTCGGTGTGTAATTCCAGAGGCTCCCCTCACCCCCACCCAAGATTTTCCTCCTTCTCAGACAAACTTTTATTATTTTTTCTAGCCACTGGATTCTGGACTCAGTCTGTTTCCATATTGAAAACCACAGCATTCCACAAACATGATGGAATCTTTGTTTTAAAGCATTTAAAGCTTATTTTTTCCTCTTTTTGACACAACTTCCCAGATTTCTGCAGGTCTATGGAATACTACTTGTGCATCCATTAAAGAAATAGGTATTGAGTGATAAACTGTAAAACATGACTGAGTAGATAAGGATATTAGGAAGTGAATATCCTGGACAAAGTTTCCTGGCTCCTACTTATAACCACAGTAATCTCATCCTTAAAGGACAAAAACCCTTCATTCAGGTGTTTTTCTTCCTTAAATCTGTTTTCAGTGAGTCAATATTTGCTCGTCCTTTATTCTCCCTGGGCAAAAGGTATTTGGTTGCCTTACAACATCATCACGGTTTTATTAAAAGAGAAAGAAACCCCAAATAAGAACAAAAAAGGGTTTCATTAACAAGTGGTGTGCAACAGCCAAAGTAATTACTGCGGTGATGACTGTGGCTGCACTCTCACACATGAGGGGTGAATTTAATCAGATTAACTTGGTATTAAACCATACACTAAGGAGACAAAACAAAAACCTAACTAGTAAAGGCTGCACATTGATAAAGGGCACAAATCAATATTTTCTTCCCAGGCACATATCAATGACATTCTGAAATAATTAAAGACAGTGTCTTGCTATATATATATATATATATATATATATATATATATATATATATATATATATATATATATATATATATATATATATATATATATATATATATATATATATATATATATATATATATATATATATATATATATATATATATATATATATATATATATATATATATATATATATATATATATATTATATATATATATATATATATATATATATATATATATATATATATATATATATATATATATATATATATATATATATATATATATATATATATATATATATATATATATATATATATATATATATATATATAATATATATATATATATATATATATATATATATATATATATATATATATATATATATATATATATATATATATATATATATATATATATATATTTATTTATTTATTTATATTTTACTTGATTTTCTTTTATTTGCTAGGAAACATATGTGGAAAAAATGAAGTCAACTTAAATTTTAAGTGACATTTCATCTGTTTTAAAATAAAAAAGGAATATTATGCTACTTTTTTAAATTAAGCATATAAAAGCAAAAATAAATAATAATAATAATAATAATAATAATAATAATAATAATAATAATAATAATAATTAATTCAATTTATAACACACTTTTCATTACTGAAAATCTCAAAGTGCTACACATATATTGAATGCTACACACATTCATAAACCGGTGGCGGCAGACTACCATGCAAGGTGCTTTCCAGTCCTACCTCAGCTGCAGGACCACCTACAACAACACTCTCTGTATGAGAAGTTCCAGTCTGGATTCAGAGCAGCTCACAGTACTGAGACTGCACTGCTGAGAGTAACAAATGATGTCCTCATGGCTGCTGACACTGGTTCTCCCTCCATCCTTGTCCTCCTTGACCTCACTGCAGCCTTCGACACTGTGGACCATAATATCCTCCTCCACCGTCTTCATGTGGAGGTCGGTCTCTGTGACATTGTCCTGGACTGGTTCAGATCTTTCCTCTCCGATAGGCTGGAATGTGTTAGCCTTGGCAATGCCACTTCCCAGACAGTCGGTGTCTCCTGTGGTGTCCCTCAGGGGTCAGTTCTGGGGCCCCTGCTGTTTTCCCTCTACATGCTGCCTTTAGGTCAAATTATCAATCAGTTCAACATTTCTTTTCACTGCTATGCCGACGACACACAGCTTTACATCAGGACTGGAACATCATCATCATCCCTATCTCCGTCTTCACTCACTGTTCTCTCTGCCTGCCTGGAGGAAATAAAGGCATGGATGAATCAGAACTTTCTTCAATTAAACTGCTCGAAGACTGAGGCCATATTGATTGGCACCCCTCACCAGATACAAACATCAACTTTAACAACAATCTCCTTCTCTGGTCAAGACATCCCCCTCTCCACCTCTGTTACAAATCTTGGAATAAAAATGGACTCTCATCTTACATTTGAAAATCACATTAAGCATCTGTTTAAAACCTGCTTCTTCCATCTTCGAAACATCTCCAGACTTCGCCCATCTCTGACTTTTCCTGATGCTGAGAAACTCGTCCATGCCTTTGTCTCCTCCAGGCTCGACTACTGCAACTCCCTGTTTATTGGTATCCCTGGCAAAAACCTTCAGAAACTTCAATACATTCAAAACAGTGCAGCAAGGATTCTGTTGAGAGTTCGTAAATTTGAACATATTACACCCATTCTCCATAACCTCCATTGGCTTCCTGTCACCTACAGAATTCAGTACAAAACTGCTCTCATTACCCATCAATGCTTGCACGGCACTTCACCTGACTATCTAAAGGACATTCTTGCACCATATTCATCCACCCGGTCTCTACGATCACAGAACAGTAATTTCCTTCATATTCCTCGGACCAAATTGAGGACCATGGGAGACCGAGCATTCTGTGTGGCTGCCCCCCGCCTGTGGAACTCCCTCCCTGATGACCTGAGAGCTCCACAGTCACTGGTTGACTTTAAAAGCAGCATAAAGACCTTTCTTTTTAAGCAAGCCTATTCTGCCTCCACATGATTTTATCTTTGATCTTAGCTGATATCATTATTGATTTTACTTGATTTTATCACTTGTTTTATTTTATTTATTTTTTAAGCAAGCCTAATCTGCATCCACATGATTTTATCTTTGATCTTAGTCGATATTATTATTGATTTTATTTGATTTTATCACTTGTTTTATTTTGATCTTTGCTTTATTACACTTTGTAGCACTTTGAGATTTTTATTAATGAAAAGTGCATTATAAATGGAATTCATTATTATTATTATTATTACCGGGAGCAACTCAGGGTTAAGTGTCTTGCCCAAGGACACAACGACACATGGTGCGGGTCCCGGGAGTCGAACCGCCAACTTTCCGATCGGGAGACGGCTGCCATTACCACTACACCACGGCCGCCCATAAATAAATAAATAAACTTGTAAAATTCTGACAGGGCAGCTGAAATCAAGTTTGCTTTCTGCACCATGATGTCGTGTACTAGTGTTAAGCACATTTATGTCCATTCTGCAGCTGTTTTCCTCCCTATTTTCACATACAGTACATTTGTGAGTGTCTCTCCTCAGAACGTGTTTGACTTGGATCAGCGGGTTCTTCTTCTTGCATATCTGTCTGCCATTGCACACAAAAAGACTAAAGGACAGCCGTTATCCACAAGCTGTCAGATTACTAAACTCTCGATAAATAACACTGAACAACTTGCAATAACATTGCACCAAGCCACATCTGTGACAACTAATATGACTAATATTAGCTTGTGGCAGCTAATATGTTTATTGCTGCTGCACTATGTGGCTGTTTCATGTATGATACAGTATCATGTATCAACCTTACATCATAATTCAATCTCAATGTCAGTCACTGCCTGTGCAATAACGTGTCACACAACCTGTGTCAAATTCATCCTGCTGCACCATTATATTCTACCATGTTGTTGTTTACTATCTCTCTTTAGGACCTTGTAAATATTATAATTGCTTTATTCACTTACTGGTACTTTATTTTTGTACCCTTATTGCATGATTTATTATTTCTTGTTTGTTTGTTTTTTGATGTTTGTAGCGAGTCAAACCGGTTCTTCTCATCCTGAGCATTTCATTGTACTGTTGACCTTGTGTTAACCTTGCATATGACAAATAAATACAACTTGAACGTGAACATGACTCTGGGCCACTTCAGCAGCTTTTTATCTGCCTTGGAGGAGCAGCAGACAGACTTCTTCCTTAGTCTTAGAGATATGGAGACAATCTGCAAACAAGATTTAAGACTAGTTTGTATATTAATAGGTCCCAGAATACAAAAAAAATGGATTCATATTTAAAAATGTATTAGGGCTTAATATGGCTTGTTTTATCAAAAGTTCATTAAATTATTCTATCTCAGTTTTAACAGAATAATCATCTCCCAGATTTAGCTCAACACTGAGTAAAAGGTAGCATACCATAGTGTTATTTTAAAGTGGTCAATGGGTCTAAAATAATAAAGTCATATTTAACGGATGGAGCCCCTCACACATGCTAACGAAGAGCGAAGGATAAAATATGGAAACCTCTTCTTCAAGCGTTTCAAGCACTCTCCGCACGGAAGCAATAAATCATTAGCTCAAATTGTCCATCAACTTGTTGAAGAGAACTGAAGCAGAGAACGACAACAGCGAGGACAGAAATCTATTTGACATCCTTAACTGAAAACTGGTTCTATGCAGCTGCAGCAAATACAATTAATACTTGTTTTTTCATCAAGTACACTGGTTACATAGTTTTTTTTAACAACTGGAGATGAGATAAATATTAGTAGACTTCCTAGTCTCCTTGTGTCATTGTATTCAGTTCTGTGTTAATATAAATATATTTATCCATGTACATACACCTGCAAGAACTGTAACTGTATGAGCTTAGTGTTTATCTTTTATCTAATGTAAATGTTTGTGCAGCTCCATGGACACAGTCATGTCTACATGCATTACTTCACAGTCCCCACTTGATCAACGCCGCTTCAGAAATGCATCACGGAGGAAGAATTTTATTTATGAAGGAACAGCACGTTTTGCTCCATTACCTGTAGGAAGCCAGAGGCAGCGAGTGCAGCGTGGGGCCACCTCCACATAGGTGAAAGTCTAGAAATGAGACTGGGCCTGCAGAGGCAGAGTTACAGCCCGGGTGTCAGTGGCCTCTAGGGACTCACTGACCCGTCACCCTACTGACCATGAATCATTGAGCAAACTCACTTTAGAGAAGCATGCACCAACAGGCTGCATTGTGGGGAACTGCATCCTCATGTCACTACATTTTGTCCCCCTCCTACACATACACACACTCTACACACATAGTACAATGTGTACATGGCAAAATAATCACTCAACACTAAATTTGATACTATTTGTGCAACATCACAAAGGTTCAGTGATGATTTTCACATGTGATGTGTGGTTGGTGCGTCCAAGCAGGAGCTAATGCTTTAAACATTTGGGAAGTTTTACCTTCCATCGAAGAAAGAACCGACTATAATCCCACTATTAGCTAGAATTTAAAACATGCCGAAGAGAAATTAAAAAGTAGCAATAAAGTCCAGACTAATAAGGCTTAATTCTCCTGAAGCAAAAGCAACCCAGCACAATTGGCTTCTTCTTATAAATCAAGTTTTATTGCTTCTTCTGCAGGTTGACAGTTGCCAATACCCAATGAAGAATATCAGGAGAAAGTTTTTAGACCTCAGTGTCCCTTCAGGCAGCCCTCCTAACCTTTCACCTCCAGGTGAGACTTTTCCTTGTAAGACAGAGCTTTCCTTGCATTCAACAAACAGTCAAGTCCTAACGTGACCATGGAAGGGATTTTCCCCTTAAATGATGAGAAAATGGGCTATGCAAAAGCACCAATTCCAAATTCAACAAGCTAATTGTCATAAAATGTAGTTTTCCTGCAAGATTACAGAACTGACAAAAGTACACAAGCACCGTTTGTAAATGAACCTTTGGTCTAAATTCATGTTGGCCATTAAGAATGCCTTGAGCTTTATGTAACTTCACTGTGTGTGACTGCATTTCATTCCAGCGTGTATAATTCTATGTACGTGAAAGAGGCTTGCTGTCTTGAAGCAAGCAAGTGCTTTCATGTATAATTTCACTGTACGTTCTGTGACTGACTTGCATTTTGGTTTGGCAAGGGGAAATTCAAGGAGTCATAAGTATACTGTTTCTTTATTAACCCAGCGGATGAAGCCAAGTGTTTAAGTCTAATTTAATGCCTGGGTCACAGAATGGCACATAGACGTTAAAATCAAAGGGGGGTCAGATTCATTTCACATAAACTTGGCTCAAGATAAGTCGCAATGTATGCCGAGACACAGATTGGAAAAATGACAATAAGAGACAGAGACAAGATGAACACCTGAACATCATAATGAAAAAAACTAAACAAAAAACTACTTGTTTCTCTACTTCAACCCAAACTGTCACGCCTCTCATCTTCCTCGATTTCTTTCTGTTTATCTTTACACTTTCCTTCTTTCGCCAACTTACTTTCACATGAAAGCACATTTCTAGAGTTTGGCAAAAGGCCACAGGAAACTGAAGGGCAGGTGGGGGTTGGTGCTGGGAGGAAACAAAAACATTTATAGAAGATTTAGGGTGAATGTTAGCGGAGCACGCAAATGACTGGCAGTCATGGCTTAATGCTAGAGGCAACAGAGCTAACGCAAAGAATAAGACCGTGAGCTGAGGATATTTAGAGCTAAGTGGTGCTGGGGCGAACCTGAGAAGTTTTTCCTTCACAGCTTAATTCTCAATCTTATTGTGCAGTAATAGATGGGTGGAAAGGACAGAAAAAAAACAAACAGGAATTCTTTTTCCCCTTTTTTATTTTTGTGTCCAATTTGCACCAATGCCAAGGTCAGTATTCCTCTGGCCAGAGGTAAAAAGGGAATTCCAGGCACCGTCTGTGTGAGTCAGTACCAACATTTTCCAAACTTGCTTGGCCCGCTTCTCCTTAAATAGCCCAAGGAAATGTCCAAATGACCTAATTACGACTCAGGCTTTCCTAAGTAGCCTGTGTCAATGCATGACATGGTTTGTAAAAAATATACACGGCCACAGAACAGCAGGGTCTTGGCGGCATTTACACTTTTCATATGATTGATTTTTATTGGTAGGACAGTGAGCTGGATTTTGTCCATCCTGTGTTTCTCAGACCATCCTTGGTCAGGACACTCCTTTACTATGATCTAAAAGCAAAAAAGCAGAGTTGACTGGACCGTTTATTTTCTTCCCTGTAAAAACCCAAATCACAACTTCTGTTTTAGTCAAATAGTTTGTATCGGTAAAAAAAATACAGAATGAATCTGAACACTTAAAACAAAAAAAATATTAAAAGCCTGAACAAACATAATTAAAAAAGGATTTCTGTTTTGGCTTCCTAACACTTGGTTTAATTAAGCGGCTTACCTGCACCTAAAGAAGCGCTTGGAAACAATAATAATGGAGTTAAACAAAAGCCCTGTTCATGACAGGTGAATCAGAATTGAGTTGTCATTTAGAGAAATTTTCAGAGGACTCTGACTTTGACTTCTAACCATGTTTGTTCAGCGCCGTGAGAGACAAGGTGGTATGAAAATAAACCCTCAACTGTAATGGTTTGGACAAGCCGTGACAGTTTAATAAAATTAAGGGGGATGTGACGAACTGAAGTGCTTCGGATTCCTGCAAAGCCTTTTAACCCTTTCACCAACACGTCCGCTTTTTCAAGTGAAGCTTCTTTTGTTTACAAGTGCAAAAAACATCTATGTATAAAAGAGAACAAAAACAAAAATGTTTTGCAGATTTGAAAGTCAATACCAGAGTTTAGCAATTCACCATCTACAGTACAATTACTCCATCCGAGAAACCCAACGTTCACAACAGGAGGAGAAAGTAGGCGGAAAATATGAGGAAGAGGAGAGGAAGTCAAGCAGAGAGGAGACAGATTTGAGCTCCCAGAACTCTGACTGCAGACTGCCAATCCAGCTCAGATCCTGGATGGGATCATGCAGTACCTTTCCTGTGACAGACACAAGCAGTTCAACAGGTTCCCTCACATCAGGATGTGGAAAAATAAATATTCTGTACTCTTGAGGATTCCTTTCTGGTTCTAGTAGAATTAACTGCATGAACATTCCTTACTTTGTAATGGTCAATTGAATAGACAGCTACTTGAGATTTTATCCAGCCATATGACATTCTGGCAAAAGTCTTGGGGGCACTCTGGTAAACAGCTTCTGTTGTCAGATCACGCTGCAGAAGCTGAGTCATTTCTGTGCAACTGATTTGTTTTTCATGTCTGTTTTGTTGTTGTTGTTGTTGTTGTCCTCTCATCCTCCTGTCACAACCTCTTCTTTATCAGCCCACATGATGCATGTCTTGATGCAGCTGCAGTGGGAGGACTACCTGGAGTGTCGCTGTGCCGAACAGGACCGAGGAGTTTGCAGCTGAAAAGAAGCTCTATGCTGCATCTGCATGATGGTCTTACTCAACCACTTCCTCCTTCCGACTAGCTCCTCACAAGCCAACCTGTATGCCAGGGCCGGAAAATCTCACACAGAGGGGTTCAGTGCACCCAGGGACTGAGCACAGCACCTTATTCATCCTCTTCCTGAAACTCCTCCCTGTTTGTCCTGACCAACAGCAGGACAGCTTCATTAGAACATTTTAATACTTTTCTTTCTGTTGTGATGAGATAAACCAGCTGCTCATTCCTTCTTTTCAATGACGCTCAAGAGACACGCAGGTTCAGCGCTACCCTTCAAGGTGAACATAAACAAAATGAGTCAGGGTTAAGTATTTGTCCAATCTGTCTGTCTGACATCTGAGACACGAGAGGTGAAATAGGAGGAGTATACGCCAAAGATAAGATGCAATTTTGAGCTAAGAAAACAAGTTACAAAAGAGGCTTCATGGGTAAATTAGCAATGTTTCAGCATAGGTGAGAGGAAAAATGCCTCTCTGAGGCAGAAGCAGGTGGATACTGGAGTCCTGCTGCTATTCCTGGAATGCTAACTTTGTCCCATCTAGGTCTGGCAAAGGGGAGTGGGGTGGGGGGGCTCAGGAATACTGAACTCTACCTGAGTCGAACTATTTATACAGTAAACCTATGAGAGCCAGGGGTATTTAGGATTCTTGGGGAAATGGTAAAGTGGGCAAGTAATTCCTAAAACAAACAAAACCAGAGCATTAATGACGAGTCTGTCACTGTACTGGATGATTTTACTTTGGCCTCTGAATATTCCAGCAGGAAAGCTTACGCCAGTTTGTTTTTACTACTGTCCTGGTCGTTCTCCCATCGGACAGCACCTTGTTTTTCTACTTTAAATGCATTAAAACAGCACATGATATGTCCATTCCGACCAGGGGGATAAAAAAACATTTACCGTAGCTTGTAGACTCTCCGGGCTTCCCCCTCGTATGTCAGCCTCAGATGAGGGTGAGAAGAATGAGGCTCTGTATGGCCACAGCAAGAAGCCATTCATCCATCCACAGCTCGACCACAACGTGAGCAGAACAGAACGTACCCATCGCGACTTAAACGGAACCAATACTGAACAGATCCATGACGTCCTAACAGCAGACAGCATCCACATTGATCCAATTCATTCTAAACATCGTCATTTAATGGGATAATTGTTGGGTTTGAGCAAAGTAGACAATGCTAAATCAACTTCAAGAACAAGCCTTCAGGTTCACGCATGGATTGTGTGAACCTTCATCAAGATACTCAACTTCCCCTGCAGTAGCTAGAACACAGACTGAAGCATCAAGTGGAACCAAGCCTGTGTTTATGGGGTAATCTTTGGTTGATCAACAAACTCAGTCAACCCAGACTACTGTGCAATTTTAAACCCTCCCCATTGCCTTTGCCATGCTGAACAGGGTTCCTATTATTGGCTGGTGGCTAACTGGAAGCTGTGGAACAAACCAGAGTCCCTGGCAGAGCTCGTGTTGTTCCCCTCAGTCCTGCTCAGGCTCACTGGAGACCAGCGCTGGAGGCTGGGACAGAGAAAGTAGCTTCTGTGCATCAGTGTCCAACATCTCTGGCTTCACATGCCTGTGTGAGAGGCTGGCAGCCGGGCCAAGCCAAAGAGTGACCAAAGAGAACAGTGTGTATCTAGAATATTTGTTTTAGTCCATGTCTGATGGAAAATATACAAGCAGGCGCACTTAATGATGTGTAAATCTGACAAGATAACAGTTTTCAGTTTTGATTTTATGGACTTCTGGACATAAGATAGAATGAAAAGGTGGTTTATCCCAAGATCACAGGATAATACTAAACCACAGATCCAAACATTGGGCCTCATGCACAAACCGTTCGTACGCACAGATTTGTGCTTAAACTGTGCTTACGAGTGATTTAGGAGCATATGTGGCATTCAACAATGTTCACGTATCCTACGATTTTTTTCAGATACGAACAAAATCTACGTGTGGTCCGGACCTGTCGTATATTTTACGAGCGGTCCGTCTGCTGTCATCCAGACAGCATTACTCCACAAATAACTTCATATTTCGTTATTTAGGAAATGTTTAGAGTTTAAAAAAGTAACGCACCACAATTGTTTTTGACAATAGGTTCTGTTTGAAGTCGAATTATAATTTTAAATGTAATAATGACTAACGGATTAAAGTATTTAAATGAAAATCAATTTGTTATCAATGCCGTTTTCTAACACTACAATATTAATATGAAGATCTCAAACTGAAATCAACTTAAACCATGAATTAATTTAAGTTTAATTTGCCGCGGTATCGCAGACTTCGGTAAGCCAGACTTTACACAGACTTCCTCCAGCTGCTGTCATAGCTCTGATGTGGCTCAGTCAGTAGAGCACTGCGTCGCAGTTCCGAAGGTCATGGGATCGCCTCCCGTGGGAGGACAACGTTTTTTTTTTTTTTTAATTCATTCCAGATTTAAAAAACACAAGAAAACTATTTACAATACAACAAGAAATAAAGCATAAAGCCTTTTTAATTTGGAATGAATAAATAATCTAAAGTAAGAAGGAAAAAAAAAGAATCATACCTTGTGGGACTCGATCCCACGAGGTGTAGAAAAAAGGTTAGGAACAGCTAACAGTGCAATGCTTTAACCAGTAAGCCACCAGTACGCATGCATGTTTCGAGGTCCACATTTATTATAAACAAACTTTCTTTGGTTTTAGCTGGTCATTTACTTCCATGAGTGACGCTGCTAATAAGGACAGATTTTCTTTTCTTGTCCTCAGAGACCACAGAACTTCATCCTCCGCACCGGTAGAGTTCTTCTTTTTTACTTTTCGCTGTCATTTTATGAACGTACACGTTCTGCCTCTGAGGCAGGAAACGTAGCCTTATATGGCGTTTTGAGGGGTGGGAATTATGTAAATAAGCTCACGCGTGCACGCGCAGCTGTTTAGAACAGGTGAGATTCATCAACTTTAAGCAGCCCGTTTACACGCTTTTCCTGTGGATAGAAGAGTTTGTTGGATCTGACGTGGCATGTTCTTACGAACACTTCGTACGAACAAAAGTAGGAGACATTTAGGATAAGAATACGAACTGTTTCGTGCATGAGGCCATTGAGAGTGGGAAAAAAACAACAACAGTGTAGCTGCCTTAAAGCAGAGTAATAATTCCAATAAAGATAAAAATTACCCACAATCTATGGTTACAATATTGCTGTTATCATCATATTCTGTGCCAACCATCATCAACACTCACTCACTCACTCACTCACTCACTCACTCACTCACTCACTCACTCACTCACTCACTCACTCACTCACTCACTCACTCACTCACTCACACTTTTTCTTTCTCTCTCTCTTTCTCTATGTATGTGTGTTAGCAAAATATTGAACTACTACGGTACACATATTTTAACTCAGAAAGTAGTAATTGGATGTACATCTACAACTGCTACTTACTAGAGTCAACCTGAACCAAGATGGCTGCCACAGCTAATCAAACTTAGAAAAAAAAAATTACAGAAATGGCTACAACTCAGCAAGCTTTACAGATATTGAGCTAAGATTTGATGTGGTAGTAGTCAAAAGTCATCCCCAACACATGCACGATGCACTTAAAGATTGGACAAAATATTTTTAAAACTTTGGCAATTAAGCTAGTGGGTGATGTGCCCTTCAACAAATGCTAGGCCTCTTATTGAAATATTTATTTATACTTAATATGGAAAATTATATTATTTTCAGATATAGTTTGATAAAATTGGCCTCCCCCCCAAAACAAAACAAACAAAAAAAACAACAACAAAAAAACAACCTTGTATGGTATAAACAGGTCCATCAACAAAGGTTAGTTTAGATAATAATAAGAAGGGATTTTTCAGGTGTAAAATTAACTGTACAGATAAAACAGTAGCAGATACTGCTATTGTATCTCAAATGTTTAAACTCTGAGATAAAGAAGAGCAGATGGAGCTGTAAATAGGTTTAAGAAGAGTCAAATGATACATTTTCAGTCTTACATTTAGCAAATTTCATAAACGAGACAAGAAAATGTCTTAGATGTGCATTTTACTTTATGAACCCAAACAAGACTGAGAAAGAAATCAAACTCAACCTGATAATTCAACAATCCTCACCTAAAACATTACAGACATGACCGTGAACAAGCATGCTTGTCTGCCTTTCTGTGTTATGTCTCTGACAGACAAGGAGTCTAGCAGGGTTCAACACCCCATCTTCGGAACAGACTCCATCTTCCTCATGATCAAACGTACAATCAAGTGGGCATAGAGAATGGATGGAAATATGCTCCATCAAAGTAGTATTTTCAAGCTTGAGTAATGATGTCCCCCATCTCATAAATCTTACTTTCCCTCTCCTTCTTATTTTTACAGCTGTACACAGCTAGATCTGTTGAAATGCTTTAATTCCTAGTGAACAAGAAAGACAAGAAATCCAGAAACTCAGGTTCTCACAGTAAGTCAATCAGTGATTTCCTTTTACCTTGAATACAAACAAGTATTCAGGTCCATATATATATGTATGTGTGTAGCCATTATTTACTTCGGATAAAAATAAAAAAAAGATTACCGGTAGGTGAATTTCTCTTTAACAAAAAAGGAAACTTATGCGGCATCAGACTTGTGAGTCACTGAAACCAGGAGTTATGATATGAAAGGAGGTATTATTATCTGTTTTCAAATTATGCTGTTTGTCACTTTTGTTATTTATAAAGCTATAACTAGGTATTACACATGGAGTCTCACATTTCTGATGTCTTGTAATCTCACTTTCAATAACTCAAACAAAATGAGTACTTTGATCTTTGCAGCACAGTTGGTTAGGTTTTTCCTTCCAGAACTGTGTACCCCAGATGGAAACATTTCCATTCGTACAAACTGAAGTCAGGATAACTATCATAACTGTGACTGTAAATACCCAGAGCAGAGGAACTGAGAGTAACAGAACTCAAACGACTCAGGATAAAAGATAAGTGGTGTTTATTTACAAGTGGGGGTACTGGGAAGATCTGCAATGGAGGGAGATGGGTAAGTATGGCTTCCAGTTAGTATAGAGTCTGAATTTATGTTAAATATTATTTTCCTTACAGGTTCCTTGTTGTTCATTGGCTCTGAGAGGAGGGCAGAGGATTCCAGGTATGTATGGTGGCAGAAATGGAGATGAAGTAAGTAGCACTGGTACTGTTGTGGATTGTAGGCAGGCAGGTTGAAGGCAGGCAGGCAGGCAAGTGAGCAGCAGGACAAGCCTGAAACTCAGAGGCACCAGTGGTTCCAGGGTAGTATCAGATTGTAGACATGGAGGACAGCAGATAGGTCCAGGAAAATCCTTCAGGAATCAAACTAAGATGGCACTGAGAAAGTCTGGTAAGTATAGTTCTTATCTTTATGAATGCACAAGAAGGCCATCACAAGTACTCGTTGGTGTCCAATGTTCCAGGAGAAGAGAACACTTCAGCAGTCCTTTAGTCCCTGGAGCTCATTATTGGAATTGGCCACAGATGCTGCTCATTGGCACTGCCTTGCCACTCAAGAAGCTGCAGGAGGAAAAACACTGGAATCCCACTATAGCTCGCTGTAATTTATGTGTCAGCCTCCGTAAGCGTTAAATGTGCGTGTTGCACCCCGAGTGGCTCTGATGAATAAACCATTTGGCCAGGCTGTCGGGATCGGAAGCTCTGTCACAGTCCATTAAAAAACTGACGCAGAGCAACAAGCGAGGGGGATGTAAACCTGCGCTGCTGACCTCTCAGCTCAGTGTTGTGATCCTCTTGCTGTACCCATGCAACTACATGAGGTAAACTGCCAGTATGAGCTGCTCCTTTGCTCAGTTTTCTTCTTGCCATGGCAGAATCACTTGCCCAGCCATTTGGGTTGGCACTCTCTGCATCTCTGGGCCAGGAAAGTCATTAATCTAGGGTTAGTGGGTCTTTAGGGGCCATGTGAGGACCACTGGTCACTAAAACACATGCTGAGCAGGCCAAAGATTTGGTCAAAAACAGGATCCAAGATTTAAGAAACACATAAAAACAAAACATTCTTACTAAGAATAACTTTGATTCTGCTTTCCCATTTTGGTTCCTCCAACTAAAAGCCAATTATACTGAATATTTCTTAAATGTGTATAACATTCAGGCACTGACACACCTATAAGAATAGTTTTTTATACTCATCTGCTCTTACAGGAAACGAAAAACGAACAACAACTAAGAATTATAGCACCTTCCTTTTAGTTTTACTAAAAGAAACATTTAAAGTTCATGTAATGAAAACTATGTGGGGGAGTATTTATTGCAACAGTTCTAGGACAGATTAAAAAAAAAGAACATATTTTTATGTGATAGTTGTATTTTCTCCTGTGACTGTGCAGAGAGCAATCCTTACTCATAATGTGAATACTCAAAAGGGCAAAGGAGCAGAAAGCAATTAAAATGATTTATAAGACTAATTTTTGAGAGGACTTTAAACATTAAAAAGTTTAAACAACCTCTGAGAGCAGGAAAGAAAATCTGTTTTGATGATCAGAAGAGTCAGTAAAAACAAACCTGCAGAGATGTGTACAGGAAATATGTCCAAGGACATGCTCTTATCTTACAGTAAAATACCTTCCTTTCTATGGTGAGGTAAACTGCCATTCCTTCAAACCAGCAACAACAGCATTTACAGTCAAAACCGTCACCAGGTCTCAGTCTTGGCAGTAATCGAGGAGGAATTTATGAATGTCTTTGGTTTGTCTGGTCAGGGGCTTGGCTATTTTTCTGCTGTTCCATTTCCCGCAGACTGCTGCTGCTCCAACAGACGTGAATAACCTCAGTGATGCAATCTCTCCACAGATGCAGACTTGATGTTCCATTGTTAAAGTAAGAAGAAAAAAACGTGTTGGATGGGGTGGGTGCAGGGGGCAGTTGTTTCCCTGCATAAAGTGGGAAAAATGACATCACAGTAGTAAAAAAAAAAGGGGGGGGGGCACAGCTGATAAGACGTTCAACCGCAGCATTCTTACGTGATTTCCCTCTTAAGTCTGGGTGTCCATATGTTGTTTATCAGCTATACTGTGTAATTGCACCATGGCAACTGTGCATTTGGCAGCCAGCACTTTATGCCATCTGAGTGAAAATCTGGAGGAAAGTGATGCTGGAGAAGAAATGACGAGATGTCTTTATTAGACCATTAAAGCTGCACTATGTAACTTTGTAATGCAGTCTGTAACTTTTCTAACAATATATTTTTAACATATTTCTTCACTCTGTCACTATCTACTGACAGACTGATGTTAGACAAAGTAATCTCTGAAAAAAACTATAGTCCCCTTGCTTCTCTATCAGCATTTATAAAAACACTAAAAACACAGAGTGACCCGCCATTAACCAGCCAATAAAAACAGAGTTTGTAACCAGCCAATAAAAACAGAGCTTGAATTTGAATTTCAGCAGGGCCAGGGGGAGCAGAGCCATATATGGCTCTGAGGGGGAGGGATCAGAATGCTTTGCCTGTTGAATATTTTTCTAAGTTCTGCACTCTACAGAAAGTTACACATAGCACCTTTAAAGCAAAGAGTTTTTATTTTTATTTTTTTACTGTGGGTCAGAAGAAAGAAATATGACACATGGTAGAATCACTTTTTTTAAACCACTGGAAAGACTTGCTTTCAACACATTCTTACTCACAACAATGACTGATTACTGGTCAGAAAATTCACATGCTAGCAAACTAAATACCATTTTAGCTGTATTTTTGTAAGAACCTTTAATGACAAAATGCACATTTGGAAGTGGCAGAGGGATCTAGGAAAAAGCAGTCATTTTAAGCAAATATTTCCTCTTGGCTGTCATCTCAGGAAAATATTTAGTTTTAAAGAAGTCCAGACTCTTGAGTTGAAGAATGGAGAGCGAATCATGGCTGGGATGGCAAAAGTTACACATGCACAAAACTGCACACGTTATTTAGTTTGGGTTACAACAATCTCACTTATCTTAGGTTACCAAGTAGCAGGTAACTCGATATTTTCAGGCTGTGCCCATCTGTTTTGAGTGTGTCTGAAGTCTGCCATCTAACAGCTGGAAATGACTCACAGACTGCATTATTTGGATATTTTTCCAGGTACAGTATAGAAAACACTTTTTTTGAGGGGGGGTGCAAAAAATAGCAATTTTCTTAGAGATTTCAACATTTATCTTGATCTTTCTTTTTCTGTTAGTTATTTATGTGTAACACTATTTTGTGATTGACTTGTCCACCTTCTCTTTTAGCACACAACACACTGTTGTCATGGTCAGGCACAAAGAACAGGTGGAAAACGAGTGAAAATCAGCCAAAGCCTGAATAATATTTTAAAAGACCTTTAGAAAGGCTGGAAAGCTATTAAGACCACTTTAGAAACATTACAAGAATGTCTGGCTCCTTGGAAGGAAAATATAGCTAAATGTAAGTAGGAAAGTATTTTGTTGACAACCTTAATAGATGTAATAAAATAAAATCGTACTGCATGCTAACCTTAAGTATGTGTTGAGGATGATGCTTAGCTACTACCACACCAAACTTAGCCCAATAATTCTAAATTTGACAGAGATATATACATGTTTGTGTTTGCTAAAGTTGATTAGCTATGGTGGCCATTTTAGATCGGTATGTTCATCATTTGTAAATATGCATTAAGTGATTACTTTCACTATGCTTCTGTTTGCTTCAAGCTCATCTTTTTGTCCTCCATCACAGAATGAAGAGGGGAATTGGAAATACCACCCATCCATCTTGTGAGCAAACACCTTAAAAAATAGGTGAGGCACCAACTTCTACTTTGGTTTGTGGCTGCATCTAGGCCAGGGGTCTGCAACCTTCATGATCAAAAGAGCTATTTCAAAACCTTCTTTCACTACATTAAATGGGTCCAGAGCCATAACAGCCTGCTACAACTGTGGTTATCAACTGATGGCACGTGGGCCACTTTAGGTTTGCTGGAGTACACTTTTGTGGCCAGTAGGGGTGACATTATAAAGCTAAAAATATAAAATTATTTTTGAACATTTATTGATATTTTTACAATTTAAGACAAATAAAAAGACAAGATTCCTGCAGAGGGGGAAAATAGTAAAAAAAAAAAAAACTTTGCAGATTTATGTGATTATTATTTTTTTTACTGTGGAAAAATAGTTAAGTATGGAACTAAAGCAAAAAGTTAGATTATTTGCAAAAGAAATGACAGGAAAACAGCTAAAACTAGTATTTTCTGGTGTTTGTATAACAACCAATAAAATGCAGTTTTATGTTAGTTTTAGTCAGAGCTTAAAAGTGCTGCTACAGAGGGACCAGAGCCGTATGTGGCTCCAGAGCTGCACGTTGCAGACCTATGATCTAGGCATAAGGTCCCTTTCGAAAATTTGCCTGTCACAGTCTAAGATGGCTGCCACCTTATATGTATATTGTATATGTAAACATTATGAGCGGGATAATTAGAAAGATAAGAATGATGCCACTTTCCATTTTGGTTTGTGGCTGCATCTATGCATAAGGAAGGGCCCTATTGAAAATGTGTCATGCCAAAATCTAAGATGGCATCTACTATCTATGGTGATCAAGGCCACCATTGGCCAACCCCTGGCTATGCCATTCTGCCTGGTAGTGAATAAAATGTCTTCCTCCACTCATCAGGATCCGTCACTCTGCGTCACCTCAGACAAACAAAAGAAAAAACAACCTCTCTTCTTATACACAGTGTAACTCATACCCACTTAAACATTTTGCACCAAAAACATTAAGGATTAGGCTACTTGCATTCCTCTCTTCATTTCAGTCCAGAAAAACACTCAACCTCAAAAACAGCCAAAATGAATTATTCAAATCCCTCAGTGATGGGGGACATTGGAAAACTGCTTGTATTTTTTTTTTTTTTACTACAGTGATGAGTTCCTGGATAATAGTGTCTCATCAGCAGACATTTATTTGTAGTTTCATGTTTGTTATCTGTCATTAATTAATTTCTGCTGAAGTCTGACTCACTGTCATTTAAAGGCAACATTTGTACACTGTGCTTTGAAAAACAACTTCAAGAAGTCTGGAGTGGAAAATGGTTGCAAAATAACCAAAAAATTGCAAGAAGACAGAAGATGTCCTCCACCATGAGGAGAGATGAACGTTAGTGGTAAGAAAGTCAAGGATTGTTTTTGTCTCCGAGGGAACCGTCTACAAATTGCAGGGACAGTGTCTAGTATTTCTTGAACTTCTCATTCATTGTTAGATGGTTCTTAATCTTTGGTACAAATCACCTAATCCTACTAAAAGCAAACAGTGTCTCCTTCCACTCATTCCCCTGGTAGTTAAGGAGAAAAGAACAACATAACAGTAACAGATGAGGATGATGCAAACCCATTCTTCAGATGCAGGCATCTGAAGAATGGGTTTGGTATGTGAGTGAATCACTGGACGTGTGGTGATTTTGGACCATGCCAAAGGGCCCTAAAGCTCCTCTGTTATTTCACATTACTGAGCACCAGGTGCTTCTATTGCAGCACCAACACTAACAAAAGCCTTGAGGTCAAACACAGAGGATGTGTCAGAGTGCTCAATTGGATCCAGCTGGCTGATTGGTGCAGCTCTGAAGGACTCTCTCAGATTGAGTCTAATGAATTTATTGTCAATTTTTTGAAGATTCACTTGGTCCCAGGACTCTCACCTATTTTGCTGTTACTACCCTCCCAGACGAGCACATTTTTCATTTAAATCCCTCCCTCTCATCTTGACTCTTCTTTTTGTTTAGTCCTCCACAGCTCTTTGACACTCCCTTTCAGAGACAGACGTTTTAACAAGCCTGCCTCAGTGGGCAGTAGACAGAAAGGGGAAGCTATTTTTAGACTGCACCCAGATTAAAAGTGGAACTTTTTTTTCCTTCAACCTTGTAAAAAGTTCCCTTCCTCTCTCTCACTGTCTGTAATGGAGTTTAGCATCTCTGTGGGGGATTACTTGTTGCCTCCCCCTCACAAACTCTTCTCTTCCCAGACTCATGTGTCCCCCCCACCACCTCCCCGTCACACTCATCCTCTCCAAACGCTGACATCATTTGACAGACTGAACTCTTTCCTCTGCCTGTGGGGGCTGCTCTGTTCCGTCTGTACACCATGAAATGGGTGAGTTTAGGCTCTTGACACAAATCAAGCAACAAGAGAGAAAAAACAAGCTGTCAGAAAACACACATCTGCTGCAGGAAAACAAGCCCAATACATCATCACATCGGTGCTGCAGCTCTCCTCGCATGACCTTCTCCTCACCAACACAGCTGTTTTAAACTTGATGGTGACTTGTACATTTTTTTAATAAAATGGGAACTAAACATACACATCACATCTGTACCACACCTCTGGAAAGTAGGCTAAAGCTTTATCCAGGAGGTGATGGGTGTTCTCACTTCAACGTTCTCCTGTCTTGAACCCAAATCCGAGGCCGACTTGTTCCTCCTACCTCTGCAACTACAAACACACACTCATGCACACACACCATGTGGATCACATCATCTCTGGGCTGGATTGGTGAAGTTCAAAGAGGGAGACACGGTCTTCCGGGTTTTTACTAGTCCTACCCTCATTGACCCATACCAGGGTCTGAAGTCAGCTCTAGCTCCTGTTGCTTTTCTTGAAACTGGGCCAATTTCTTTGAAAACATTCTGTTTTTAGAAATGTACATTTTCCTTCACCCTTAATTTGAAGGAGAGACTTCTTAAGGAGCGGGAGCTATTGCGTGGTAGCAGGCCTGGCAGGGACCACGCAGGAAATCTTTCATTAAAACTCGCTCACGGTCCATGACTTCAAAACGTAAAGCCGTGTGTTAGGTTGTGAACGTCAAGAGACACAACGCAGTTCAACTGAAAGGTTCACGATGTCTCTGAGCAAAACCAAATCAATGGCCATGCCTGGAAACTCATTTGAAAACAAACAACGTGGTAAAATCATAGATCAAGCTCTGGGATTTAAAGCGTCTGACAGACAGTGATGTTTGAAGTGCTTTCCTATGTGAGGCTGATCAAAGACTTTTTTTACTCATGAACTTTCAAAATATGCTCACAATAAAGCCTCTGCAAAGAGTAAAGGCAGTGAGCTAGTAAAAAAAAGAAAGAAGAAAAATTAGAGTGTAAAGTGATAAAGACAAACCCAAGGACTAAATGAAGTCTAATCACAAAACACTTTGGAGAGTTGCACTGCATTAAACCACTTCAAATTGTTCCTCCTCGAGCCTATTTAGGAGCTGCAGTCAGAAAACATGGAACACATCGAAGCTAATTGTTAATTACATGTAAACATATCTATGTGGGATAAGTTACTTTATCCAAAGCATATGGTGCTGATGAGAGAAGCAGCTCTCTAACCAAAATCAAACTTCTCCACCAAAACAATGCCACCCTTGCTCTCTTTATCCTTCATCTCTCTCCCTCACGAAACCCATGGAAAACAAAATGTCAGCAATAATGGTAATTTTTCTTCCATGAAAAAGAGTAGCAGAGGCCAAGCAAGTTGTTTCACAAGCAAAGTACACACAAGTACCCCTGACAAAAAGCCCAATGACAGGGCTGGCTGAGCCCCAGCCTTTGCCATAGTTAGCAAGAAACCTGAGACACACACTTCTTGATTCAAAGCTGCTTTCCCGTGAAAGTGCCACAATTGTAGGAGGTGCTTAGACCACAGTGGCAGGATAGTGTTTCTCAGAGCCATGAGGATTTAAAATGTATAGAAGGAGGCGAGACCACAGGTAGCTTCCCCAGCAAAGTCAGGACAAGGAGGAAATAGTGCCAAAGATGGGAAGAAGATGAAAAGACATTTCAGAAGTAGAGACAATGAAGAAGGCAATATTGGGGCTCTTTGTTGATAGTGAGGCAGGGGATTCCCCTCTCCCTGGTGTACATCTTTGTCTATAAGACAGCTATGCTACTTTGAAGTGTTTGGGTTTTTTGAATAAAAGTGAAAATAGTACAACCTTTGTGATCCTGGTGATAATCTGCTCATTAAACTCTTCTACCATAACAAGAAATTTGACGGGTATACCAAAGCATCTCTTCCTACTTTCAAGTCACTCAAATGAAGTCACTTTTAGATGTGTGTGTGTGGATATCTTCCATAATCCTAATCTATTTGGGTTTTCTTGTACTTAATAATCTTGTGATGTTTTTCACAACAAGATCAAACTATATTGTTGCAAAGATGTTGTCCTTGTTATAAAGCCACAGTTAACTGCATCTTGTTTACTGACTAACCAGGGGCAGGTGAGCCAAATGTGTACTTTTAAAACCGTATCTGTGTCACATAATGAGAGGAACGACAACATAATCTATGCTTGTGCAAAGTGTTCATTTTTACTTCAACATTATACTCATGTAACACCATTAAGGGAATATACCGGTAAGTAGTCTACACCAATGCATTTTCATTTCTGCTATATGTATCAGTGTCATAGTTCTTCTTGGTAGCTAGGTTTATGATGTGACTTTAGTAAATAAAAATGTTAAAGTACTGGATTTAACTTTAATTTATTGAGATTATGATGGGCTAACAAATGTTGAATTTTATTTTACTGAAACTATGCAACACAGAAAATCAGGAAAAAAACATCAGAGAAACTGAAGTGTATGAAACTAGAGTGGCAGGTTTAAAAATAAGGAAAAAGCTGCATGCAGAAAACATTTATTGTTGCTTATTGCTACTATTGAGGTGGTACTATTGCAAAGCTCGAGTTTGTTCCAGTCATTTCAAATTCAATTCAATTAAAAAATACTTTATTAATCTCCAAAGGGAAATTAAATGTTGCTCACATTCGTTATCCTTATTTCATTAAAGGTTCACTATGTAATTTCTGTAGAACGCTGGGACTTAGAAAAATTTTCATCAAGTAAAAGCATTCTGCTCCCACAGTCCGTTCTCTGTTGAACTTGAGTTCTGCAGCTCCACCCCCTGCTGTGTGTCCGCTCGGAGCGCTTCAATATTCTGTGATTATATGTTAATAAAACGTTTTAAAAAATATAATAAAACCATGAATCACTGGTCCTACAACACAAAAACCAGCAGAAATCAGCAGAGGTTCACATAGCAACGTTGGACATGATTTAATTCGCTCGTGACTTCCTCTTTCTGTCAGTGCAGGAATGGAATTTCTGGAATGCTCCACCTCCTCTACATGTCCTGTCTCTGCGCTGCGAAGTTCTGTGATTATATGTTAATAAAACGTTCTAAAAAATATAATAAAACCATGAATCACTGGTCCTACAACACAAAAACCAGCAGAAATCAGCAGAGCTTCACGAAGCAACGCTGGACATGATTTAATTTGCTCGTGACTTCCTCATTCCTGTGAGTGAAGGATGAAGCGATCACTTGACTTTTGGCAAAAAAACAAAATAAAAGTCCAGCTCTGGGATGAAGAAGGGATATTTAATACATTTGTGTCACATACAAATCAGTCCTGCATCGCTTTGCAATCCTTTGAATGAGAATGTGCGCGGCGCTGAGGCTGGGACAGGCGGGGGCGTGGGTTGGGGCGTGACAAACAACTCTGTTTTTATTGGCTGGTCATTGTCCGGGTCACTCTGTGTTTTTAGTGTTTTTATAAATGCTGATAGAGAAGCAAGGGGACTATAGTTTTTTTCAGAGATTACTTTGTCTAACATCAGTCTGTCAGTAGATAGTGACAGAGTGAAGAAATATGTTAAAAATATATTGTTTGAAAAGTTACAGACTACAGTACATTACAAAGTTACATAGTTCAGCTTTAAGATATGTTATAGATACTGATGGCTGTAAGCAGGAAGGATCACTTGTAAAGGCCCATCCCACAGCAGATACGACGAACCTGGCCGCAGATGCCATCTGATCTGTCCACCCAGACTCGGCTGGCCTCTCGGTTCACCCGGGCTACAGGACCACCCGAAAACTGACATTTTACACTAGTGTGCCTTGTGAATACTGTATGTACTACCGGTACTTGGATAATTTACTCTTTAACAATTTGAACTACTACTAAGATAAAAGTCAGATTTTAATGTAGGCACATAATTATGCCACAGGATTTACGTTGATCTGATACTGAAGCATCTTTTGGGCTTTTCACAGTGGCTCATATCATGCTATAACTATCTTCATCACTAACTTAGCCGTACATCAACTCATATAAACCTTAATCAGTAAAGGTTTCAGTTTAGACCTAAACAGAATTAATAAGTTTAAAATAAATGAGGGCTTTTGTAAGAATTAGACTAGAAAATAATATAATTTCCACCAAACTTACTGTAGCTAGAGCGAATAGTTTTTTATTTTCTTCTTCTTTTGGCTGCTCCATTCCTCAAGGGTCGTCACTAACTCACATGCAGAGTTGGCATTTGTTTTAATGCTGGATGCCTTTCCTGACGCAACCACAGACCACTGAGCTACCACAGCCCTCTGTGTGGAGCAGAGAGCTGCCAACTAGGGTGCCTTGCAATATTAAAAAAATTGCTCTTGTGACTTCAGAGAAAATCTACAAGTCCAATCCAAAGTAAAATGATTCCCATCTCCAGAATCAGAAGTCATTTACTTCCTCGGCGGGTGTCTAGGACCTGCTAACATCTCACAGATTGTTAGTCCGATCTCTGACGTTCACCGGAGAGTGAAAGAGATTGGCAGATGAAGCCAGACTCTTTAACTTGTCTGCTGCTTTAACATTTCCCATCTGCATCAGCAATCACATATGGTTCACATAGAAAGTCATTTTCTTCTGTCTGCCAGGCAGTTAAGGGTTACATGCAAACACGGAAATGAGATACACACTACTGTGCTGAGGCCGACTCTTGAGGGGTGGCATTGACTTTATGCTACAGAAATAAAACCAAGAAATAGAAACCACAAAGAGCAATTTAAACAAAAGCACATGTAAGTGAGCTTAAACACACATATGGAGACGGCCGCAGATAAGCCTGAACGCAACGTCTCTCTAGGAGTAAAATGTTCCTAAATTAAAGGTCTAGCATTATTTGAAGGAATGCGTATCGCCTTTCACTCAGAGTTTTAGACTAGGATCATATCACAGATCATTTCTCTGAGAAATTACAGAACTGACCATTTTGGTCAAACCTTGGAAATAATACAGTCTCACGATATCACGAGATGTCACACTCAGAGTACTGGTTGTGAATGACTCTCAGTGGCTACCACATCAAATTAGCTCCTTACCTGTTAAAAGGACTGAGCTCTAGACATTTTATTGTGTTGGCTAATGTTGATTCGTCATCTTGAATTGGGATGATTTCAAAAAGAAATCAGCTGTAGATGTTCATGCAATGATTTATTTAACAGGTAGCAGCAGATGGTCTTTTTCTTTTGGCTCTTCCCTCTTCAGAGGTCACCAGAGTGAGTCATCCTCCTCCGTCTCACTCCGTCCTCTGCATCCTCTGTCCTCACTCCATCTAACTCCATGTCCTCTCTAACTGCATCCATATATCTCCTCTTTGTCTTTTTCCTGGCAGCTGCATTTCTAACATCCTTCTACCAATATACCCACTGTCCCTCCTTTGGACATGTCCAAACCATCTCAGTCTGGCCTCTCTAACTTTATCTCCCAGTTGTTCAACATGTGCTGTACCACTGATGATCTCATTCCTAATCTTATTCATCCTTGTCACTCCTAAGGAGAACCTCAGCATCTTCATTTCTGCCACTTCCAGTTCTGTCTCTTGTCTTTTTTGTCAATGCCACTGTATCCAGACCATACAACATAGCTGGTCTCACCACTGTCTTGTAAACTTTTCCTTTGACCTTTGCTGACACCTTTTTGTCACAAATCACTCCTGAAACTTTTCTCCATCCACTCCATCCTGCCTGGACTCTCTTTTTCACCTCTTTACCACATTTCCCATTTTCCTGGACAGTGGACCCCAAGTACTTGAAGTCCTGCACCTTTGTGACCTCTGCTCCTTGTAGCCTCACTGTTCCACCGCCTCCCTCTCATTCACACACATGTACTCTGTCTTACTACGGCTGACTTTCATTCCTCTTCTTTCAAGTGCATACCTCCACCTCTCCAAGTTCTCTTCCACCTGTTCCCTGTTCTCACCACATATCACAATGTCATCTGCAAACATCATAGTCCATGGGGATTCCTGCCTGACCTCATCTGTTAGTCGGTCCATCACCAGAGCAAACAAGAAGGGGCTCAGAGCCAGATGATGGGGGGGGGGCTGGGATTTAACCCCCAACACACACACACCTCATATGTACATAAATACAAGTAGCAGACACATATTTGTATGACACTTCCACAGTAAATGATAATGTTTAAATCCAGTTTTTTATGTTTTGTCATTACCCCGCCCAGTCACTACTTCCATCTGCACCTCAGTTTCACAGCCCTGCCACCTGTTTTAGCTTTATGAAAATGAGTTCATTCATTACCCTTGAAAAGTCAGTTTTTGAGAAAAAACAAAACTGTACATTCTGTTCACAGAGTACTTAGGCCTTTGGTATACTTCTCTGTTTCCTGGAAAAACTGCGTCAAACTATACTTCAGCATGTACAGCATCCTGCAAATGTTAAAAGCTTTTTAGGAAGAACTTGAGGTGATCATCGATCAAAGATAGAAGAGGAGGCAGAACGATGTGGAACATTGTGTTAGCATCGAGGTCAAACTCTGCGCTCATGATTATGTGTGTTTATGCTAGAGTTCAAGTGTGTGTCAGTGGAATATTAGTTAAGTTCGACAGGTTCACAAATTACCCCTCCACACACACACACACACACACACACACACACACACACGCACGCACGCACGCACGCACGCACGCACGCACGCACACACACACACACACACACACACTTTGTTGTTTGCACATCCATTACTCAAGAGGAGATCCGTTGATTCATTTCTGGGAGACTTAACCCTCACCCTAACTACCCCTGACCATAATCACCACCTGCTCAACCCCAAACCTTACAGTTACTTCAGGTTTTCGCTCTGAGACGTCATAATTTATATGATGGAGACCTATTGTCCACAAAAAAGTCCCCACAATTGGACTGTGTGAATATATTTAGGTCCACACAATATGATATACATAGACACAGACCCTGAGTCCTCCCCCCGTTCCTAAAACAGACTGTGTGAATGTTTGGCTGTGGCAGCTGTGTGAGCTTCAGCCTGGGTGTGGGGTTTATACAACTGTCTAACAGACTGCACGGTGTGTATACACGCACTCATAAACAGTATCTAAAGAGGAAGCAGTGATCATCTATGTGCTTGACCTCCTGACCCCTGGGCTAAGATGTTATCATATCACTGTGCGTAATATTAGGCCTCGTGCAACCACAGGAAACTCTAGGTGCTGCGCTGGACAGCTGCCAGACAAACGACTTGTGCACAAGAGTGAGACCTTTGTGAGGGTTTATCTGAAGCAAACAAGAGCTCACAAACTTTAGTATATGATGATTTGACAATTATGAATGAGGCCTAAAATTTGGAGTCAATCAATCAATCAATCAAACTTTATTTATAGAGCCCTTTTCAGCAGCCAGAGTGTGCACAAAGTGCTGAACAATACAGAAGTAAAAAACAAACAATTAAAAATTTAAAAACAGCCACTTAAACATTAAAAACAATTAAAACATAACAAGATTGACAAGAAATAATAGGTATTAAAAGCCTGCCTGAATAAAAATGTTTTAAGATTAGATAAAAAAAACTCCATATCAGTGATGGAGCGCAAGTCCAGAGGTAGCTGATTCCAGAGTCTGGGTGCAACAACAGAAAAGGCCCAGTCACCCCATCGTTTGTAGTTGGTCTTTGGGACAGACAGGAGAAATGTATTAGATGATCTCGGTGTTCTCCTATATTCACGGACAGCTACAAGATCATTCAAATATAGTGGGGCAAGACCATTGAGAGCTTTAAAAGTGAATAATAAATGTTTTAATTTAATTCTAAAATCGATTGGAAGCCAGTGGAGAGAAAATAAAACAGGGGTAATGTGCTCACGTCTGGAGGTGTTAATTAAAAGTCGAGCTGCAGCATTTTGGACCAATTGAAGGCGTCTAATGGAGGATTGGGAGATTCCTGCATAGGGAATTGCAGTAGTTGAGCCTTGAGGTGATAAAAGCATGAATGGCCTTTTCCAAATCAGAACGATTTAAAAAAGTCTTAACTTTGAATAAAAGACGTAATTGATAAAAACAGACCTTGACTACAGACGCTATTTGTTTATCAAGTTTTAAGTCCTTGTCAAATAGCACCCTCAAGTTTTTAACTGTTGGTCTGAACTTGGATGTCAGAGCACCAAAGTTACAGGGAGCATCATCACAGAAGAAGATGCTTTCTGTCTTTCCTTCGTTTAAAAAACAAAAAAATTACGGTGAAGCCACTGTTTAATGTCAGCAATACAATCAGCATAAGGAGTGAGAAGATTACTGTTTTTTTCAATGGTAAATAAATTTGTACATCATCAGCATAGCAGTGAAAAGAAAAGTTATGTCTGGCTATCACTGATCCAAGAGGCAGCATACACAGTGAGAAGAGGAGAGGACCAAGAATAGAACCTTGTGGCACACCACAAGAGAGAACAGCAGTGGAGGAAGAGAGATTATTCAACATGACAGACACTTGAAATGATAGTAGCCAAGTCAGTTCCCTTTCAGTTTGGTTCACTTGGTGCAAAATACTTGCTATGGGAATTGCACCCCCGCACGATTACCTGAAGGAATACACTCACGCCTTTACGGCAGGGGCGTCACCGCCGCACCAGAGGCCCCGCCCTCTGGGTATTTAGGCGGTGGGCGCCCCTCCATCTTCCTCTTTTTTGCCCTTCACCTCGCTTAAACACCTGAACTTCGCGGGACTTCTCTGTTGTCGCATCGCTCGACTGAGGTGAGCTCGCTCCCTACACTGAGCGTACAGAGAAATTTTCCTGCGTACTGCTGGGCTGGCGAAAGCTAGTCCGACATTTTTCTACTCACCCTCGAAGTTTTCTTCTTTTCCGCAGGTTTTCGCTCGACGGCGCTAACTGCGTCACAACCTCCTGCTAACTTTAGCAGGCTATTGAGCGAAAGAAAAGACGACGGAGAAGATAACTTCAAACAAAAATAAAAATTCTTCATCAACTCGACGCTTCTCGCAGGACATGGCTCCCGAGAAGGGAAGACGGAAGACAAGGAGGAGAAAGACCAGGACGACGAGTCCTCGCTCGCGCCCTTGACCCAGCGGCTGTGGCCACTCCCTTTCGGCGACGGACACCCACGAGGCCTGTCCTGTCTGCCTAGGGATTCTGCATGCAAGGAAGGCGCTGGAATTCCCCGACTCTTGCCCTCACTGCCGTCGAATGTCGGCTGCAGTGAGGAGACGACGGGCTGTCGCGCTGGCCAAATCCATGGCTAGAAGCGCGGTGCTCAAGGTCGCACGTCGGCTTTCTCCTGATCCGGAACCCGATAGCGTGGACCTGGAATGCAGCGGACGAGTCGGAGAGGACGAAATGTCAGACTCCTCAGTTGCCGCCGAGGACTCGACGCCTGAATTATCCGACCTAAACGCCAAATTTGGTGACAAGGGAGAAATCATGAGTTCCTCCCAGAACCTGGCGCACATTTTCCCGGAACCGGACCTGTCGGTACCGGCCTTGTTCGACTTGTGTCGTAGGGCAGCAGATGCTCTGCAGATCACGTGGCCGGACCCGATGCCTCGCCAGCAGGCTACGAGGCTAGCGGGAAGATACTTCCACGCGAAGCAACCAACAACGTTGCAAAAGATGCCCATCTTTCCGGACTTCCTCACGGAGCTGAAACGCTCCTGGGTGGATCCCGGAGCTTCTATCATGCTCCCATTGTCCCGGCTCCTCGACGTGGCGGGAATGGAAGCAGTAGGCCTCGACAGCACACCCCCCATTGAGGAGACTCTGGCGGCTCACCTAGCCCCCGCCGCCTCGGGGATGAAACCTACGCTACCCAGCAGGGCCTGCCGCGCTTCGGAGAAACAACTCGGAAAGTGCTACAAGGCTCAGGGCCTCGCGGCTCGCGCAATGAACGCATCAACCTTGGTGCAAGCGTACCTGGCGGAAAAGCTGCAGCACGTCCAGGTAGCAAAAGACGAACAGGCCGCAACGGAAGCCGTGGGGAGGCTCGCCGTGCCTCGGACCTCGTGCTCCGCTTGATGGGGACAATAGCCATCTCCCAAGGCAAGGCGATGGCGAAAATAGTTGTCGCCCAACGCCATCTTTGGCTGACTTTATCGGACCTCCCGGAAAACCAGAGGTCAACTTTCCTCCAGCACCCGATCGACTCGACGGGGCTTTTCGGGGGAGCTCTGGAACACGTCCAGACCAGACTGGAACAAAGACGCAAACAGGCGGAAGCCCTTTGTGAGGGGTTGCCGAGAAAGAACTTTGCCCCCCGGAAGGAGAACACAAATGACCCCCCACGGAAGAGACCCGCAGGTGGCGGTGGAACATTCCAGGGACAGCCAAGGATCTCGCCAGTCTCCCCAGGCGGAAAGCAGGCTCGGACCTGATGAAACAGGACGAACTGACAATCTCACAGGTTTACCCGCCCACGTGATACGGGTACCTGATCTATTGGGCCCAGTCTCCCCTCGTAAAAGACTACGAGGAGCGAGCGGCATATGTGTGCGCACCGAACACGACTCGACCATTGCATGTGTAAACAAAATAAACACTGTTTCAAATATGTATAAAAATAAAAGTACCAAAGCACAGACTGCCCTGGTTCTTGACTCGAGTCCCATTTTTATAAACCAACCATGTGGTCTAACTATGAACCATAGCGAGACACGTGAGCTAGATCTTGCGGTACCTCCTGTCGGGCCGACCAGCCTGTCCAGGGGAGGGCTAGAGGGGTCAAAGGTCACACCTCTGGCTCTCAAACGTGATGGGCTGCAACACAACATGCCATCCAGACTCAGCACGCATGCGCAGGCCTGGAAGGCGTGCCTACCAAATGATTGGGTCATGACAACAATTCCTCATGGACTCAAGTTGCAATTCTCTAAGAAACCACCCCGCTTCACAGGGGTGCTGCAATCTAAGATCAACCCTGCATGTGCACATGTGCTGAGGGAGGAAGTTTCGACCATGCTGCAAAAAGGAGTGATTAGTTTGGTCTCTGGACACAAGCTGCTCTCCTGCCACTACAGCAAGTACTTACTGGTGCCCAAGAAGGATCATTCCCTGAGACCGATCCTGGATCTCAAGACTCTGAACAAGAGAATAAAAACTTTTAAGTTCAAGATGCTTACACTACGGCAGGTTTTCCAGTCTATGAGACCAGGAGACTACGCATGTACAGTGGATCTGAAAGATGCCTATTTTGATGTAGGCATGTGGAGGAAACAGAAAATTCCTCCGTTTTGCTTTTGAGGGAATCGCTTATGAATTCAAAGCCTTACCCTTTGGTTTAAAGACTGCTCCACGTACATTTACAAAGTGTCTGGACGCAACTCTGACCCCTCTCAGGAATCAAGGACTCAGGGTCATGAACTACCTGGATGACTTGCTGATTCTGGCTGAAAGCAGAAAGCAGACCCAGTCACACTCTTACAAGGTGATTTTTCACCTAGAGTCTCTTGGGTTTGTTATAAACCTGCAAAAGAGCAATTTAACTCCATCATGGGTTACCGTATTTCTGGAAGTACAGATCAACACCATCCAGTACAGAGCATGGCTCTCAAAGGAATGAGTTTCCTCCATTCGCTCTTGCCTGAGCAAATTTAAATCGGACCATCAGGTAGGGGTGGGCGATATGGCTCAAAAATTATATCGAGATATTTCAGAGTATTATCACGATAACAATAAATTTCGTGATATACTGTAACCCCCCCAAAAAATCAAATGTATTTATTTGACAAAATTAACTTAACATGTTGCTTTGCAGTATTATATAAAATTTTAAAAAACAACAAGGGGTAATTTTACTGAAATTACTTTATTTAGTAAAGTATTTAGTCTCCAAGTAAAACTACACCTGCACTTTAGTTTTTGTGGTGGTTTTTTAATATATATTTTGTGCAGACTTTTTCAATCTAAATAACAGATCATTTTTAAAGTATTTTTTTTTTCAGAGATTACCTGGCTAACATCAGTCTGTCAGGAGATGTGGCAGAGTGAAGAAATATGTTTATAAAAAATGTTACATACAGCTCCTTTAAATGAGCTGTAACTTCTACAAGTTGATCAGCTGACCCGGCTGAAACTTGTTCATGTTTCAGCTTCATCTGTTCATTTGGCGTCATTCCTCTTGATTCATTTTTTTAACTGATCTGTGTCTGATGTGGACGGACTGTGGAGCCGCGCGAGTTTGTGACACAGTTTACAGCGGGGACACGCAGCGAGACATGCAGCACCGAGCTGCGCAGAGCGGAGCAGGGCGGGGGAGGAGGGGACAGCTGTCTGTGCCGGCTGCAGAGCAGGGGGGAGAGAAGTTGAGACGCGCGCGCGTTGTTTTTAACATTTTAGCAGTAACTAATTAGCGTTTTACACCAGTAGACTGGTGGAGGGGAGGTGCGCAGTTGTCGGGTGTTAAGGGGCGGGGCGCCCTGACGTATTACGTCATGAAATTAGCATATCATGATATAAGTTTTTTGCCCGGGCAAGCTTTTTATACCGGTATTACCGGTAACGATATGATATGGCCCAGCCCTACCATCAGGTCCCTGCAAAAACCTGCCAACGCCTTCTAGGCCTCTTGGCAGCGGCCATTCCATGTGTGCCACACGCATTACTGAAAATGCAGTCCATGCAGCTATGGCTGAACCAACGGATACAGCCTAACCTACCTAAACAAACGGGGATGGTTAGGATAGATTCAGAGTGCCTGGAGGCTCTGGAACCTTGGAGAAACGTGTCCGTTTTCACGGATGGGGTCTCACTGGGAAGGGTGTCATCTCGTGTGGTCATCACAACGGATGCCTCAAAAACAGGATGGGGGGCAATCTGTAGGAATCAGAATGCCCGCGGCCTTTGGAACAAACAGGAAGCAAGATTACACATCAACTTCCTGGAATTGTTAGCCGTATTCCTGTCATTAAAATTCTTCTTCCACAAAGGTCTGATTGCTGGACAACACATCCTGGTGAAATCAGATAACAGGACCACAGTGTCCTTTATCAACAGAGAGGGAGGGACAAGGTCCCAGGCCCTCCTCCATCTGGCACAGAGGATGCGCACATGGTGTGCTCCAAGGATCCTGTCGCTCAGGGCAACTCATGTCCCTGGTGAACTAAATTACGGAGCAGACGCCCTCTCAAGAGGCCCTCTGCTGGCGTCAGAATGGAGCCTGAACCCATGGATTGTGGGACAGGTATGGTCACGATTCGGGAGGGCCTCTGTGGACCTGTTTGCCTGCAGGGCTAGCTCACACTGTGACCTTTACTTCTCCTTGAGGGAAGCGGATGCCCCATTGGGTATGGATGCTCTGGCACATGACTGGCCAGCAGGGGTACTTTACTATGCGTTTCCACCTGTCCCTCTGATCGGGGCGACACTGGAACGGGTACGTAAGGGAGCTCTTTCTTTGATCCTTATAGCCCCCTACTGGCCGCAGAAAACGTGGTTTCCAGAGCTGATTTCAATGCTATCTGGGATACCATGGCCTTTGCCTTCTCATAGGGACCTCCTGACTCAGGCGCATGGTCAACTCTTTCACGCACGTCCAGAGTTGTGGCAACTTTCAGCCTGGCCATTGAAGGGGTCTGGCTGAGAGCCTAGGGCTTCGGTTGCTTTGTCCCAAAAAAAAAAAATCTCAGAGTTTACAGGGGCCTGTGCGGTTACCCTGTGCTTAGCCTGGGTGTTCTACCTCCACATCTGCCATATTTATGCCCAGTGGAGACATCATGTTGTTGTTTTACATGTGGCATTTTTTCTCCTCTTAGCATATGCTTTCTACAGAAAGCAGCTGGGAGATGCCTGTCTTTGAGACGGATGCTCTCACATACACTTTGCTGAGCATTTCAAGGGCGTGAATGGATTACGTTCCCATAGCAAGTATGTTGCACCGAGTGAACCAAACTGAAAGGGAACTGAAAGTTATGCACCATAACTCATGTTCCCTGAAGGAAGGGAACGAGGTGCAACATATCTGGCCCTTTTCAATGCTGAAAGCTCGGTGAAGTGCAATTGTTGAGGAAGATGGAGGGGCGCCCACCGCCTAAATACCCAGAGGGCGGGGCCTCTGGTGCGGCGGTGACGCCCCTGCCGTAAAGGCGTGAGTGTATTCCTTCAGGTAATCACGCGGGGGCGCAATTCCCATAGCAAGTATGTTGCACCTCGTTCCCTTCCTTCAGGGAACATCAGTTATGGTGCATAACTTTCAGATTTTCAGCACATGATTTGTTTGTTAATAGATTGTGCAAGATCTTTGTTTAAAACTATTTAAGGTCAACTCTGTTTGTCTGTTAGCAAAATATTTCATCAACCACAGCACAGATTTGACTGAAACCTTTAGGCAATATTCCTTGGGTGTGTCTCTACAACAGATTAACCTTCAAAGTAAACCTCATTCAAGATGGCTTACACAGCCAACTGAAATTTGATAACACAAAAATGGCTATAATTTAGTCAATTTAAAAAATACCATGCTACAATTGGGTATTTATATTTGAGAGTCGTTAACAATACATATTCGTACTCCAAATGCTACACACTGTGTAAAATATTTGCATAAAACTTTAGAAGAAAGTGTTTAATTTAGTCAATTTAAAAAATACCATGCTACAATTGGGTATTTATATTTGAGAGTCGTTAACAATACATATTCGTACTCCAAATGCTACACACTGTGTAAAATATTTGCATAAAACTTTAGAAGAAAGTGTTTGAGTCAACCCTGTTTGACTGTTAGCCAAATATCTCGTGAACCACTGGATGGATTTAAATTTAAGTTTCCCAACGTACTTAATGTATTTACATCTACAACTGATTAACTTTTATACTCAATCCAGTTCAAGTTGGCTGCCACAGCTAATCAACATTAGAGTTAGCATCATAACGGGGCGGCCGTGGCGTAGTGGTAATGGCAGTCGTCCCCCGATCAGAAGGTTGGAGGTTCGAATCCCGGTTCCCCACACCATGTGTCGTTGTGCCCCTGGGCAAGACACTTAACCCAGAGTTGCTCCCGGTAGGACTGGATGGCGCCTTGCATGGCAGTCTGCCGCTACTGGTGTATGAATGGGTGGATGGTTGGTATTGTAAAGCGCTTTGGGGCCCCTCATAGGGGGCTGGAAAGCGCTATATAAATAAGCTCCATTTACCATAACACAAAAATGTCTATAACTTCAATTTTACTGAGGTTGGTGTGGTAGTAGCTGAGAGTCATTAACAGCATATACTTTGGGTGGGACATCTAGCGACATCACATGACACTGAGCATAAAGCTGCATTCAAGGTTTGACCAAAATTGCTACAACTTTGTCATTTTGACATTTCTCAACGTAAGACAATTATAATCTTAAACTGACATGAAAGGCGATATGCATTATTTCAAGGAATGCTAGGCCTTTTATTGTTTATGTTCATATAGTGAAGTAAATATATATTATCCAAAACTCTGCCTCTGTGTCTGCACATGAAGAACTGTAAACATGCTTTTGAAGTTCACCACAGTGGCATTTAACTTTGGATCCAGAGAGAAAGGCACCCACAGACACACATTTTATGAGACAAAAACATCTGCCTTCATGTATAGCTCTTAAAAAAATACAAAATACAAAAAATATACGCGAGCTGAAAAAGTGGAAAAACTCCAGTTGTGCAGTAAAGTGGAGCTGCTTAAGTATTCCTGGAATGAAGAAGATGGATATAAGACAAACATGAGGGTGGACAGCTTACCTGGTTTCTGAAATCTGTCATGCCACGCAGGTGAAGCAAGCAAAGCTTTTAAAAACATTCAGGTCACTGTTTTGACTGGATGACAGTTTCAACTTTTAACCTGAATGAATCTGTACTTCTCTTGTGGGTTTTAGGAGCAATGCTTTGGAGAAAAAAAAAAACCCACAATGGACTTCAGGAAGTGAAGTAAGTTTTTGAGATGCCATGAGATTTATTGACCGACTATAGTATCCAAATGCAACTTTCCTCTTTTTCGTCATCGGCAAGTGTGTGACTACGAGGGGTTGACTGAATGGAAATATGCCAGTCGTCTGCTGCTGCTTCGTGACATTCTTTCCAACTTTTAACTGCTGCAAAAAAGGCCAAGAAGCCACTGTGAACTCCTTTGTCAAACACCAAGGAGTAAAGAGAGAGAGAGCTGAGAGAATCTAGTAAACATGCCCATTTGACCCGGAAATATTCAGAGGGGGTAGAACTTTGAGCTATTTGAACCAGGGACGCTGCAGCGGACCTGACAAATATATGTGTTTGAAAGCCAAACAGTACTGGAGGCAGAGCTCCTATGGGGAATCTGACAGTAGAGGCTGATAATAAGCTGCTGCTGAGTCTCCAGCACATAGACAGTGTCAATGAATAGCAACAAGGAGCTCAGTCTCCAAAGAGGACTGATTTGTCCATCCCCTAAAGATAAAAAATAAAAATAAAAATCAATGTGTGAATTTGTCTTTAAAATGGTAAACATACAGAGTGTGTTTGAAAATTAAAATATCGTGAAAAAGTTCTGTTTTTTTTGGTTAGTCATTTCAGAAAGTGAAACTCATTTTACAGTACATAGATTTATTACACAGAGTGAAATATTTCAAACCTTCATTTCTTGTAATTTTGATGAATATGGCTGACAGATAATAAAAAATAAAATTAGAACAGTGTGAAGAGGTTCAGTATTGTAAACTCCTGGTGTCACACCCTAATCAGCTGATTAACTCCTAGACATGAGCTACAAATGTCTCATTCCTCAAGTCCAGCCACTCCTGAACCAGAGACAAAGTCAGAACCGTCTCACCTGCCTGAGAAGAAGAACTGGTCTGTTGCTCAGTGACCCAATGTCCTCATTTCAGATGAAAGTAAATGTTCATGTCATTTGTAAATCCAGGTTCCAGAGTCTGGAAGAAGAGTGGAGAGGACCAGAATCCACGTTGCTTGAAGTCCAGAGTGAAGTTTCCACAGTCAGTGATGGTTTGGTACCATTTCCTCTGCTGGTGTTGGTCCACTGTGTTTTCTGACACCGTCCACATCCATGTCCAGCATCCACCAGGACATTTTAGAGACTTCATGCTTCTTTCTGCTCACCAGCCTTATGGAGATGCTGATTTCATTTTCTAACAGGACTGGGCTCACACTGACAAAGGTGCAAAAAGCTGCCTATATAATATTCCAGTATTATGAGACACTGAATTTTGGTTTTTCATTATTTGTTAACCATAATTATCAAAATCAAAAAATGAAGGCTTGAAATATTTCACTCTATGTATGATGAATCTATGTACGGTAATATGTCTTTCACTTTATGAAATCATTGACCCAAATAAAATAAAAATAAAAAAAGAACTTTTTCATGATACTGTATATTTTTGTTGTTGTACCTGTATATCTAATACATCAAAGACAAATTATTCTTTAATTATTTACCGCTTAAAAAATTGGTATTAACTTCTAGACTCCACACTCTGTTTATTGAGAACCATTTGATAGATTTTAGAGAAAACTTTACCTTAGCTTACACATAAACTGCTAAACCTCAGTCAAATCTACAGGCAGTGAGCTAAACTTGCGGTGGTAGTAGCTGATAGTCATCCCCACGATAGAACTAACACAACATTCACATTTTTCATGAGATTGCTAAAACTAATTTCAAGCTTTGACCAAAACTGATGCATTTTTGTCCCTCGTCAATATGAGATGATTTCAGTTGAAATTTCTGACATGAAAGGTGGCGGGCAATATGAATGCTAGGCCTTTAGTTCCATTCTGGTTACCAGGCTTTTTCTCACTTGAACCATAACCAGTTATGAAATGCAGCGATGCTGTCATAGAACTGAAAACATTTCCAAAATTACCATACTTATTTCTCTGAACTATACATGTTATAAGATAAAGGTCAAAACCTAAAAGTTTCTGGCTTTTGCAAAAATAAAAAAAAAATAGAAAAAACTTGGTCCTCTCTGAACCTTTTTCAAAAGAACTCGTCTGTCAGCGTCTGAAATGAATGTGGTCATCTGTCCGTGACCCAGAACGCTGGGACCATGGATGACAGTCATCAGTAAGTCGTAGACAGAAGCTTTGATGTGAAACCACAACGCGCTCGTTTCCACCCAGTCCTCCCTGCTTTTCTTTAAATAGAGCATGACGTCAGGCTGTGCTCAGGTCTACCGACCCAAGCCTAAAATAAACGTCCAACACAATGCCACATCTGGAGCACAATGTAAGAGGGAGAGGGGATGAGAAGGAACGCTGCAAAAAGGAGTTGAAACTGAAAGGTGAACCTGAAGCAGCTTAGCGCTCCAAACTAGGCCAAAGCATCTGGAGACGTGTCTCACCTGTAATTAACTGGTGATTCCCTTCATTCCTTCCACCAAAGACATGTGTCAGAACTACAGACGTAAACACCGAAAGTCACCTTGAGCCTGTCAGCTTTTAATAACGCTCCCTTCAAACCCACATCAATCATTCCTCTTATTTTCTATTGTGGCAAAACAACTTGCAGTTTTATCTCCAAGTTTCAGCAAAAACAATTTTGAATGAACTCAGGCAACGTTCTGCAAACGTTTCCCCTGAAAGACCATTCTTGTTGTTAATGTCAAAAGCAATCAGAGCCTGCAGAAGCCCAGGCCAGTTTTCTGACTATTGGACAAAAGTCTAATAAACACACAAAGACTGATCCAGCAGTTATTTGTCAGTGGACACGCAGTACACCGCCCACAGTCTGACAGACATTTGAACTCTCAGTGGAGGATATGTAAAATGTACAGCCTTACACACATGCATACAGTATAATAACACACATATATGTTAGTCAGAAGATTTGTGTGGGAGCCCTGCTGAGTGAAAGTGTGACCTGCTGAACTGAAATATAGGGTATGATGGAAAATATGCAGAATGTGTCCCGCTTAAAGAAGAGGGTGTAGAAAGGGAGGGATTGGAAGAGTGTGAAGTGGAAGAGAAAAAGATGACATGGATCCTGGGAGACATATCATGTGTTTTACATACAAGATAACTGAGGTAAACATGTTCATTTTCAGACACTAAAGTTCGTGTTCAGGCCTGATGTTTGTTTATGTTTATGTTTTTTTATGTTTATTAAATTTGTTCATTTTTTTTTACAAAAGAAACAATACAAGACAATCTCATAAATGATATTGTACAAAATATAAAAAAATGAAAGGTAGCAGAAAGAAGAATAAATCTTATTATATCTGCCCCTTACTTCCAACAATCAGATTAAACAACAATAATCAACCATGTAAACAATAATAATCTTCAACCAACTTTTTCCAACAATCAGATTAAACAATAATAATCTTCAACCAACTTTTTCCAACAATCAGATTAAACAATAATAATCTTCAACCAACAGTACAAAATGACTAACTCTTTCTAATTTTCTAACTAATACAATACACATTACGCTATTTCATATATATTTTTAAACACATTTGTTTTGATCATTTTCTTAAATGTAAACATTGACTTGGCATTTTTAACTACATTCTCCAAGCCATTCCATAATCTAATTCCCTGGATTGAGGTAGAACGTCCCTTCAAACTAGTTCTGAATTGTGGTTTTACAAACATCTCTGTCCCCTTAAGATTATAACAACTTTGTCTTTTAACAAAATGCATTTGGATATTTAAAGGTAATGCATTATTTTGAGCCCTATACATAACTGATAAAATATTATAGTCTACCAAATCATGGAACTTCAATAACTTCAGTTGATAAAATAATGTACTTGATGGATGACGGTAATGTTTTCTAGTGATAATTCTTACAGCTCTTTTCTGTAATACAAAAATAGGCTTTGTGATTGTTTTACACGCATTCCCCCAAACATCAATACAATAGATTAAGTGTGGAACAATGATTGTGTTATACAACAAATACAGAGCTTTATCATTCAATAGGTCTCTGACTTTGTACAGTACTGCAATCGATTTAGCTATTTTTATTCTTACAGAATTTATGTGTTGTTTCCATGTCAGTTTGTCATCAATGATAACACCCAAAAACTTCACCTCACTCACTCTACAAATCTCAACATCCTCAATTTTGAGTGGAACATCAACAGTTTTCTTTTTATTACCGAATATCATGTAATTAGTTTTTTCTAGATTTAATGTTCTGAGTAGACTGCAAACTTTGTTAGTAAGGCTGCTTCTAAACACGACTGGGACACAAAAGAGGATGGACCGTGCAGCAGATAACGAGGCTGAGCTTATTAAATTGTGTAATAAGCTGAAAAGTTTCAGTTACAATAGATTTACCGGTAATCTGAAAAAAGACAAAGATGGGAACTCGAGCAGTTCATTTATGGACCAGTCTTAATGTTAAACGCTGTGATTGTTGCCCTTCCAGTTCACCTCATCTGTACTGCAGCTTTTATACAGTGAAACAGGCTAAATTTAGCTGGTCCCTCAATAGATATATTTTGAAGAGGGGTTCTGTTGAAAGGTTCTAAACAATAAACATCTAACCTGCTGTAGGGAACTCTATGAATGAGCTCAATTTGGAGCAAAATTGTTTAACTCTGACCAGACCAATGAGATAACAGCTAACAGCTAATCTGGGGGCAAGATTGGAGTGGATTGCTGTCTTCTTAAAGCAAATACAATCCTAAATATTTCATAGCCATTCACAGCCTCTATTTTATTAACCTTTAAAACACAGTCAGTTTTAAATTACGCAGATATTCAGGCAAACATTTTATAATATTCTTGCTTGAAGTGCCCCAGGCTGTACTGCAAGTGCTACAGCTAGCTGCTATACGTGTTTTGCACCATCAAATGACCACAGTATCCATGTAAATTATTGTGTAATGTTGTGATGAACATGTTTAAACAGTATGACACTAGTTTTCAGCACATCAACTGGATCAAAACACAACTATTTCTCCAAATTGAGGTAATTCAAATAGTTGTCAACAACAGGTAAGATATTAATTGTTTCTAACATTTCCACAGAACTCCATCCCAACACAACTGAGCTTTCACTTTAACAGAAAATACAGGAATAGGAAGAAAAAAAACAACATTTTGATTAGCATTATACCACATTTTGTCCCTAAAAGTTCACAGAAAAAACGTCATGCTGCTACATCATCAGATAGTTAACTGTATTAAACAGTTACACATAACATTTTCCTGTCGAATCAAGGAGACATCTCTTTAATTACATATACAAATTTAGCATAAAATTACAAGGACTATAAAACTGAGGTTTGGCCTTCTAATGGATCCATTTGTTAAAAAAATCTAACTGGAAGGTTCTCATAGTTTTAATGACTGGGAGCGAATCTCAGCAGGCTGTTATTTACAACTTGTGGTCAACAATTTAGATGAGCGACAGGTAAGATCATTCTAGGCTTTCAGCTTCCTCTTGGTGGCGCTGGGTTTACGTTAACATTGAAGCGTAACCAATTCAAACTTGTGTTTTCAAAATAAAAATAAAAATGAAATGAGGAGGATGGAGAGCGATCATTCCCACGGTCTGCATGATGTATTTTATATTTCAAAGTATTCTCATTATGGCAAATGCTCATGATTAAATGCTGCAGTAGTTCTGTCAGACTTTAGTGGATAATTTGATAGTAAGTCTGAAAAGGAGCTAAAGCTGCAATGTATATTTAACCAAGAAAAAATAAAACATTTACAAATCTCTCTTGGGAAAAGCTGAAATGTTTTCATCCATCCATTCATGAAGCACAGAATACAGTATTATTATAGGAACTTCTTCAGAACTGTTCTTGTCCTGTATCAGTATGACCTTTCTTTAAACGTTTTTTTCTCAGATATTTTAGTTTGAAATATGACAATTATATCAGGTTTGTACAACATATTTTTTTCTAACATTCATATTCTTGACAATAAGGTCATCTGGACGTTTTTTATTTTTATTTTCTTGCTGTAATGTTTCATCCTTCATCCGAAGGACTTCTTGAGTCTGAGGAGCCCACCAAAACAAACTGAATCCCACAAACAGCTCACTTCCAGAGTGGGAAAAAAAAACAGCTCAATGGTGATAAGATGGCTTCCAGGGCCCGCCCTCTCCCCCGTCAACTCCTCTAAAGCAGACCATGCCAAAGTGGTTCAAAACGCCAACGTTCATGCTCAATAATCCAGGTATATATCCAGCAACGTTCAATCAGGTCATCTGGACGGTTTATTTTGTTGCTGAGATGTTTCATCCTTCATCCAAAGGACTTCTTCAGTCTGAGGAGCCACCAAACCAAACTGAAGCAAAATGTTTATTTTTCCCACTCTGGGAGTGAGTGGTTTGTGGGATTTAGTTTGGTTTGGTGGCTCCTCAGACTGAAGAAGTCCTTTGGATGAAGGATGAAACGTCTCAGCAACAAAAGAAACCGTCCAGATAACCTGACTGAACATTGTTGGGCTTATACCTGGATTAATGGCCATGAACTTTGGTATTCTTGACAATAATAAAAACAGTTATTACTAATAACAATCCTAATGGTTGAAAATAAAATTAAAAATAACCTAATGCTGAATATTATTTGACTATGGGTTTTGCTGTCCTTTGCTTTGCAGCTATGATTTACAACGGATTCAGAGGACCAACTGCAAAAAGAGGTTTAAAACTCACATTTTGATGGGGAAATCAGTCAAATGAAAACATCCAAATGTTTTCCCCATCACTTTTAGACAGTCTGGAATTTATCAGATTGACAGGAGGAGGAGGATTAGTAGTTTTCAAACAAACAGTCTAGGTGGTTACCACAAGCATACCACTTAGGTTTACTGCATGCTATAAAATCTTGTTTATATTTACAATTTTCTTGATAAATCACACTGTACACACTGTAATCCTGTGTGTGTATATGTGACACACACTAACAAACTGCATTTCGTGCAAAAATGCAGTGTGAATGCTTATAGCAGAAAAACTTGCTGAAAAACAGCTGAAATTAGATTTAAAAAGCATGCTTAAATTTAGATAAAAAGGAAGACTAAGCCTATTTTAGCATAAGAAAGCAGAAAGAACACATATTTGCTGAATTAGGTTGAAATAAGCAGAAATGAGCATAAAAATTAGGGAATTAGCTAAAAAAAAGAAGAAGCTGAAATTAGCAAGAAATAGCAAAAAAGTAGCTGAAAAGGCAGAAAGACGCTTACAGTAACCTACAGGAAGGAAGTGAAAAACACTCCAAAAATGTGGAATTACTATAGCTGAATATGCTAAGATTAGCATAACAGCTAAATTGTAGCTTAAATTGCAGAAAAAGCTGAAACTAATAAAAAAGCTGAACTGAGCATAACAAACTGAAATTGGTATGAAGAAGCTATAATTATTCTGAAAGTAGCAGAAATTATCACAAAAAACTTGAATTTAAACAGAAAACAAATTCAACAACTGAACATGCTAAAAAGTTTGCTGAAAATGTAGAATAAGCTTAAATAAGCAGTAGAAAGCAGAAAGAGCACAGTTGTGCCCAGTTAGGCTTAAAGAGGAACTTACCCCAAAATTAACTTTTTTTATCTGATTAACTCCCTAGAATGTGTGTAAAATGTTGTATAGCACTATGTCTGTGTTAATTTTCATGTTTTGTGCATATTTGTTCAAATCGGCAATATTTGGTCTAAAACGTGTTTACACTAATCCTATGGGTTGAACTGTGGCACTGCAGCCTAATTTACCTATTGGTCAACGACTGTTCACTCTGACGTGTCTTGTACACTCTGTCGTCACACCTTCTGCTGCGTGAGTGTAAAAGTGGTTCAAGCAGAGCCACTCCCCTGCAGAGATCGGGAGTTGGATTAGCGATAGCAACGTAGCATTAGCATTGTGAGTGTGATGTTTCACTGCATGCTTAATAAACATACTGTTTTGGAGCTGACATCACTTTATTGCTTAAACCTCATGATACACTTTCTCATACAGCACAACCCTTCATGGCTCCGTTCTCTGCACTTTTCCTTTCTGTCAATTACCCGTGTGTTTGCCACACACTCTCTCGCGGTGCGTTCACTGACAGTCTGTAACATAAATGCACAAGCACCGCTGATCTATATCATTTTCAGGTTAGCAGTATACTGTATTGTGCTTTGAACGGCTAGTCATGAAAAGCATCACATCTGTCCTCCCTGCCTCCCTGGATCCCTTCCAATTTGCATACTGACCTAATCGCTCAACCGACGATGCCATCTCCTCTGCCCTCCACACAGCTCTCACACATCTGGACACGAAGGACTCTTATGTTAGAATGCTGTTCATCGACTTCAGCTCGGCATTCAACACCATCATCCCCCAACAGCTCATCCATAAACTGGACAGTCTGGGGCTGAACACCTCAATGTGTAACTGGCTGCTAGACTTCCTGACCGGGAGACCACAGACAGTACGGGTCGGGAGTAACACATCTAGCACCATCACATTGAACACAGGGGCCCCACAAGGATGTGTGCTGAGCCCCCTTCTATTCACCCTGCTAACACACGACTGCACACCATCATACAGCTCCAACCACTTCATCAAGTTTGCGGACGACACAACAGTGGTGGGTCTCATCAGCAACAACGATGAGACGGACTACAGGAACGAGGTGAGCCGCCTGGCCTTGTGGTGCGGACACAACAATCTCACTCTCAACGTGGAGAAGACAAAGGAGATTGTTGTGGACTTCAGGAAGAGGGATGCCCAACATGCCCCTCTGACCATCAACAGCACCGCAGTGGAGAGAGTAGACAGCACCAAGTTCCTGGGAGTGCACGTCTCAGAGGACCTGTCCTGGAGCAGGAACACTGCATCACTGGCCAAGAAGGCTCACCAGCGTCTCTACTTTCTCCGCAAGCTGAAAAGGGCTGGAGCTTCAACCCCCATCATGTGCACCTTCTACAGGGGAGCCATAGAAAGTGTCCTGACCAGCTGCATCACTGTGTGGTTTGGTGCATGTACTGCATCCTGCCGCAAGAGCCTCCAGCGCATCGTGAGAGCAGCTGAGAAGATCGTCGGCACCTCCTTGCCCTCACTGCAGGACTTACACAGCAAACGCCTCACTCGGAAAGCCCTCTGCATGGCAGGTGATCCCACACACCCACTACACAGCTGCTTCAGACTGCTGCCATCAGGGAGGAGACTGAGGAGTCTCCAGGCTCGAACCAGCAGACTGAGAGACAGCTCTGTTCATCAGGCAGTCAGGATGCTAAACACTCTGCCTGCTCTGCCTCCCCTCCCATTTGAACTGCCTTAACACAAAAAACTTTCTCACACATTACCACACAACACAAAGATTTTAACACTGGACTCTGTGTCATCAAACGGGTTATTCACTAAACTCTCGGTCATGTGCTCATTCAGTTTGCACTACTTCTCATATTTGCACTAATGTTTGTATTACATTACTGCCTATAGTCATACTACTGTTTACATTCACTGTTTACATTTATTAATACTGTTTACATTTATTAATACTGTTTACATTTATTGCTACTGTTTACATTTACACTACTTTTATATCTACACTACTGCTGATATATATACAGTATTCTCTAACTAGCCTTATTTAAGGATGCCCAATGTGCCATATGTGCCTTACTGCATATGCCACTTTGCCTCTATACCAACATCAACTACCTCATACATGTACTATGTACATTAACTCATATGCTGCCTTGCCACTCTTTGCAAATGTCAATGCTAAAACCTTCAGTTTATTTTATATATACTTTTTATACTTTTATACTACTATGCAAAAACTCAGGACAGTATTACACTTTTATTATTTCATTTTATGCTTATGTTCATTAAATGTTTAGTGTTTTAGTGTTGGTGTAAATTTTCATACTTTTATACTACTATGCAAAAACTCAGGACAGTGTTACACTTTTACTATTTTATGCTTATGTTTATTAAATGTTTTAGTGTTTAGTGTTTAAATGGTTACTGTTGCACCGAGGGACTGAGAGAAACGCAATTTCAATCCTGTGTATGTCCTGTACATATTGCAGTTCTGACAATAAAGTTGACTTTGACTTTTGACTTTGATATTTATTAGGCCAGGCTCAGGGCCGCTGTGCTCCAAGTCCTCCACCTCACCAACGTAACTCTCCATGTTGCATAAATTATGCTAATGCTAGCTGCATGTCACGGTCTCTTGTCCTGGCCACACCTCCTCCCCTCCATTAGGCAGTGCCGCTTGGCACACCCACTTTGTTGCATTTTTTAAATCTTGTCTTGGGGCGGAGCTATCGTTTCACAGTGGGGTAAGTTCCTCTTTAAAGAAGCAGAAATGAGCACAAAAAAGTGGAAATTATCTGAAAAAGCACAGCAAAAAAGTAGCTAAAAAGGCAGAAAGAAGCTTAAATTATCAGAAGGAAGTGGAGAGAGCACATTTGTATTAAATTAGGCTGAAAACGATTGAAATGAGGGAATTAGCTGAAAAAGCTAAAATTAGCACAAGAACAGTTAAATGTTAGCTGAAATAGCAGAAAATACTGAAACTTGCAGAAATAAGCTGAAAAGAACATACAAGCTGAAATTAGAAAAAAGAAATTAGAAGAAGCACAAAAATGTTGAAGTTAGCAGAAATAATCTGAAAGGATCACAAAACAGATCAAGAAAGAGCTGAAATTAGCTGAAAAAAATCTAAAAAAGCTAAGTCTGGTCCTCTGGACATTCAAAAAAACAAAAAAACAAAACAAAGCAAAAAATTGTAGAAACGTTTCGTCTTTCGTCCGAAAGACTTCCTCAGTCTGAGGTGCTGGGTTCAGCTCAGTCTTATAAATAGCACCCTCTCACAGTGTTACACAACCAGTTGGCTGATGACAGCCTGAAACCAGCTGCTCACATGATCAAGGAGGACCATCAGCCTAACAATGGATCGTTAGCACCCTGATGGTTGTTTGCTATTCACAGAGGGCTGAGTGATACCAGCAATCACAGCATTGTAGGAGGGGGACAGTTGAACTCGGAGGCCTCCACCCCTGTTTAATGATGGGCGGTTTCTTTTCACAAAGATGGCCTCCTTTACTCCTCTCTCAAACCATCGTTCCTCTCTATCAAGGATGTGAACATCTTCATCCCTGAAAGAGTGACCGCTGGCCTGGAGATGAGTGTAGACTGCAGAGTCCTGACCTGATGATGTTGATCTTCTGTGCTGGGCCATCCTTTTGGCCAGTGGCTGTTTAGTTTCCCCGATATAAGACTGATCACAGCCCTCCTGACACTGAACAGCATACACAATGTTACTCTGTTTTTGCCGGGGGACTGGATCTTTGGGATGAACCAGTTTTTGCCGTAATGTATTTTGAGGTTTAAAAGCCACTGGGACGTTGTGTTTAGAAAATAAACGTCTCAATGTCTCTGAAACCCCTGCAACATATGGAATGGCCACTGGTCTGGGTCTGGGTTCCTTCTTTTCACCTGATGGCTGGCTGGAGTCCTGTTTGGGTTTCTTCTCTGCTTTCAGGAAGGCCCAGTTAGGATATCCACATTTCTCTAGAGCCTGTTTTGTGTGTGATTTCTCCTTCTGTCTGGCTGCTGAGTTAGTGGGGACGCTGTCTGCTCTGTGGTACAGAGTCCTGATGACTCCTAACTTGTGCTCCAGAGGGTGATGGGAGTCAAACTGTAAATACTGGTCTGTGTGGGTGGGTTTGCGGTACACCTCAGTTTGCAAATTTCCTCTATCAGAAACAGAGACCTCACAGTCCAAGAAAGCCAACCTGCCATTTCTTACATCTTCTCGTGTGAACTTGATATATTTATCCACAGAGTTGATGTGATCAGTGAAATGTTGGACTTCCTGAGATTTAATTTTAACCCAGGTGTCATCAACATACCTGAACCAATGACTTGGTGGTCTCCCCGTAAAGGATGTCAAGGCTCTCTTTTCTACCTCCTCCATGTACAGGTTGGCAACAATAGGAGAAACTGGAGACCCCATAGCACATCCATGTTTCTGCCTATAATATTGCTCCCCATATGTGAAGTAGGTTGACTGCAGGCACAGTTTCAAGAGTTGACACAGTTGCTCTGTGGAAAGCGTGGTTCTGCTGTTCAGAGTGGTGTCTGATTTTAACCTTAAACAGACCACCTCTACTGCTTCATCAACAGGAATGCACGTAAAGAGTGATGTAACATCAAAAGAGACCATTGTTTCATCAGTCTCCATGATGACATCCCTCACCTTATCCACAAAGTCCATGGTGTTCTGTATGTGGTGTTCTGAGCTGCCAACTAAAGGGATGAGTACAGATGCCAGATATTTGGAAACATTGTAAGTGACAGAGTTAATCATGCTAACAATTGGTCTTAAAGGTACACCTTGTTTGTGGATTTTGGGTAAACCATACAGACTTGGCGTGGCCTCCCCTGGGTACAGTCTGTGGTACAGAATATTGTCAATAGCCTTGTCCTGCTTCAAAATTTTCAGGCAATCTATCAACTTCTTCTTGTAACCACTTCCTGGATCTCTTTTCAGCGGTTCATAAGTGGTTAAGTCACTAAGGAGTGACATAACTTTCTCATGATGAAGTTTTGTTTTTTTGTTTTTTGAATGTCCAGAGGACCAGACTTAGCTTTTTTAGATTTTTCTACCTGGATTATTGAGCATGCATCAGGGTAGCTGAAAAAAGTTTTAATTTGCTCAAGGAAGCTGAAAGAAGCGGAACCAGAACAAAATGTGAAAGGAGCAGTAAAAAGACAAGAAAGTTAATTCTCAATAGCAGTAAAAAGGTGTAAGCAGAGCTAAAGATCTGAAGGATGTAAAATGAACTCAATTCATTTTTTATGAGAAAAAAATTGGCAGAAAAGGTTAAAAAACTAAAGTTACACATATACCAAAAGTCACAGCATGATTTTTCTGAAAGAGCTGAACGTTTTGACATATGAATTGTTGAAAGAGCTTGAAAACTGCAGGATGAGAGTTGTGCCAAAAAATGTATGGAAGAAAAATGGATCACAATAGTGTGAATGCTTCATAAACATTCACACTATGTCGAACTAGTCAAGAAAAATGTGAAAGACTTTCATGACTTCAAGATGACTGGCCTTATCTGATGTAACAAATCTTGTCCAGCTGCCAATTTACAATCAAGACTCCAAAAATATGTCAAAAACAAAATGGTTAAGGATTACATGCTTTAGCTACAATTAGACAAGCTAATTATCTTAAATCATATTTACACACAACTTGATTTACTCATCAGATTTTTCAAATAAAATCTAATACCTAATCAAATATAAGAGTTGAAATTGCCCTCGCAGCTTTGACTATCAGTGTTCACTGAAAGTCAGCTCAGCTGAAAGAGAAGGAGCGAGGCCAAAGGTCACGACGCAGTCATTTAACGTGGGAATTTAGTGATGAACAACATCCTCAGTGTTATGTAACCATATTACTCCTGTGTGAACAGTACTTGCTGATAATTATCAAGCCTCAGAGCTCGAGTGAGGCTCATTTCAGGTTTAACTAGTAACTTTTAAACTGAGCAGTCATTAAATCTGTGCTGTTGGGTTAATTAATTGCTAAATTAAACTAGAGCTCCTTGGTGGAATGATATTTACCCACTTTCTTGCACATCAACATTTTAAACAAAGTTCTTCTGTGACCTGCTAGTGCATAGAGTATGTGTTAGGGATTACTTTTGGCTACTGCCACAATGTCTTTTAGCTCAATATATGTCAAATGGGCTCAGATATAGTCATTTTTGTGTTTTCTATGGTCATTAGAAAATACAAAAATGCAGCTGAGTTTTTTTGTTTTGTTTGTTGGTGTTTTATCATTTAGCTGCGATGGATGTCTTGCGTCAAGTTGTATGAGTCCAAAAGTTAATTAGTTGTAGATGTATATCTAAGGATATCTTTAGTTTGTTAAAATAATTTTCTGTGGTTCATGTGATATTTTACTAACAAATGAACACAACGACAAACACACACAAGTGATAATATTGTTGCCCATCTTTCATGACAGCGGGCGCAATTATTTCAAATTTAAAACGGTTTCCATAATAGCTACTAAAATGCATGTGCCGATATGTGACTTTAAACGCTAACACTTGTCTGTCATCTGTCTTTTTACACATTCTCCACACAATTTAAAAAAATGAAGTCATCCAACAATCATGACAAAGATTCAGCAGATAGAAAAGTACTTTCTGTCCTCACATTTCTCTCTGTTAGCAATCATGGACGAGTGCGGTGTTGAAACGTTGGGCGGTGGTGGGAATGCCTGAAGCTGCGTTGAGTTAAATTAATTGGTAGTGTCAGAAACAGAAGGTGGTGGCGGGGTCAGAAGTCACCGTACCCTCACAAACAAATGAGCCACCCAGCAAGGAAGTCAACAGAAGATGCTTTCCTGTGAAGCCCTGGCAACAGCAGCTGCTGGCAAACATGTGTGTGACAAATGTACCATCTGAACCAATGGCAGAGCCTCTATCATCACCATATGGGGGCAGACACACAAACACACCAGAGGGTGAGAGGACTAAGGAGAAACCGTTGCAGCAGACACAGTCAAAGATAACAACACTGATAAGACATGTACAGCATCGTCTATATGGGAAACGAAGCTCTGGTTGTTCTGTATAATCTGCTCTGTAAGATGACTGCTTCATTAGGGATCATTAGGGTTAAATGTAACGAGGACTCCCTGTTGAGAAAATCATGGGAGAGATACTGCTGTTGGCTAGGCTGCAATCAAGCAGGTTTTACTGTAGTTTCCCTTCAGGGCCCAATGATTTACGATGGTCTCTTTCTGCCATTCTTCCACTGAAATCCCATTTTATACAAACTCCCATAAGAAACTAAATTAAGCCAAACTGGGGGTCCTAACATGCTGTTCTCTATTTTCCTATCACTTAAAACTTGATGATTCATCTCCTTTGCGTCTACATCCACTTGATTTTCCACACTTTCATTTCCTAATTTTATTTGCCTCAGCCTTCTGTCTGTCCTCCATCTCCTCATGCTCTGTTTGTATTTTTCTTTCTCCTTCTCTTCCCCTCGCCTGCTCTGGAAAGTACATTTACACAGCTCCGCAGTGACACAAGGACCGTCTCCTTCATGGCAGACCATGCTTGTGTTTTTTCAATTAAGCCCAGCTCCTGTACATTTGGGAAACCATAACTCTCATGGTCCAGCAGAAAGTAGTGGAAAGTCGCTTTGGCTTTTATTTTTTGTACTTTTCTTTCTTTTGGGATGGGGGTGGGTGGAGGTATTGGAAAGCCACATTCCCCTGAAGCATGTCAAAGTCATGAGGTTGGAGGATAAAACCATAGGAAAACTGTCTATGAGAATCCAGGAGGTGTTGATAGGAACTGAAGGCCTCACTGAGAGGTAACAACCCGTTGGGTGAAAAAGGATTGAGAAGGAGGTGAGGAAAAGAACACAGATGGATTGATTTCCCAGGGAATGTGGATAAAAATGAGCGAGTCACAGGCCGGATCCGAATTGCCCAGCGGGGAGGAGGATGGATCCACTGAAATCACTTCAAAGGCTGGCGTCACTGGACTGCAGATGCTTCTTGTCGATTATATTTACAGAAATGAGCCCCAGTAGTCTGCTGCATCCATCTGCTTTCAACAGAAATCAACAGTGCAAATGAACTTTCTACCACAATGTACAACAATTAACACCTCATTAAAACCTACAGTACATCACGCTGTAAATTAACACTTATCCAAACCAAGAATGAGAGAGAAAACACATTTTTCATACAGCTCTGGATGCTGAAGTCCCTAATTATGGAATAAATAATTGATTCTTATTTGTAACAACCAAACAAAATATGTCTCCATGTTGCCTTAAAGAGTCCTAACATTTATGGGAATACACTGCTAAGGAAATGACACTAACAAAAAGAAAAAAATAGCCACAACAAAACAAATAACCCAATTAAACAAGCAACCACAGAGGTACAAATTCCAGCAGACGAAAAACTGTCAAAAATAAGTTTGGGGATTTTGTTTTAAATCAAACTACACAGCGAAACTAAAGGACATTCTGATCCAAAGACTATCTAATAAACTTTTAACTTTAGGCCTGATCTTTCTCCAAAGGTTGCACAGTCAAATACAATAATTTGAACCCTGTGAGTGCCACACAAACTTGGCAACAAACTTGGGAAATAAAGCTTTGTGCAGGAAAATTGAGTTTAAGTTTGCCACAGCGACTCTATGATTTCGCTCTCTGGTTTCCAACCAAAAGAGAACCTCAGGAAAAGAAACAAAAAGCCAACAGAGTTGAGGAAAACTACAAATTTTAAAGTAACCATTTCAAGCTGGCACAAAAAAGTAGGTCAGTCCTTATCAAGCTTTATTTTGACGCTTGATGTGGGTTTGTTCTGTAACACTATTGGAGTGTGATCTATGAGTGACAGGTAGACTGTAGTGTCTCCTGTTCTTGTGTGGATTTAACATAATCTCCAGAAATTTGCTGTTTTTATTTTTTAATAAAATAGCATAGTTAGATTGACATCCCCATCTGGGATAACTAGAGAGAGGGAGATAAGCTGCAACAAACTCTCCCACTGGCTGTTCCAGTTTGGGTTGACTGTTGCTGTACTCAGATCCACCTTCATTGTAAATTACCTTATCATATCATATACCATACCATATAAAATGTCATATCATACCATATCATATCATATACCATACCATATAATATTTCGTATCATACCATATCATATCATACCATACCACACCATCCATATCACACCATATCATCCATACCATACCATACCACACCATATCATCCATACCATACCACACCACACCATATCATCCATACCATACCACACCATATCATCCAGCCATACCATACCACACCATATCATCCAGCCATACCACACCATATCATCCAGCCATACCATACCACACCATATCATCCAGCCATACCATTCCACACCATATCATCCATACCATACCATACCATATCATCCAGCCATACCATACCACACCATATCATCCAGCCATACCATACCACACCATATCATCCAGCCATACCATACCATACCATATCATCCAGCCATACCATACCATACCATATCATCCAGCCATACCATACCACACCATCCATATCACACCATATCATCCATACCATACCACACCATATCATCCATACCATACCACACCATCCATATCACACCATATCATCCATACCATACCACACAATCCATACCATACCACACCATATCATCCATACCATACCACACCATATCATCCATACCATACCACACCATACCCACTTTATTTATAGAGCCCTTTAAACACCCACAGGACCAAAGTGCTGTACAGTACACATAATAAAACAATCATACAGTCAGATAATAAAAAGTAAATAAAATTAAAATTAATATGAAATAGTTACTTTTAGACAACCCTCTTCATGGAACTTGTGTGTGGATGTATGGAGCTGAAGCCTAAATTGGACTGAAATGACTTTTCTAACGTTTGTCAGTAAAGTTCCCATTTTATTCAACTTCATTATTCTTCATTATTTCAAGAGATGGCAATTTATTGATGTCAACATTCTGCAGTTTGTTGCTTCACCGGTTATAATTATAAAGTATGGTCATTTGTGCGTGCTCACATGAGCACACACAAACAAACACAAACAATAACACCAACACATGCATCCTGAAAGTGGGAGGGACCTAAACAGGTCA